>JAJIBD010030911.1:0-34431 GCA_021461705.1 Cryptotis parvus
CAAAAGCAGACCATAATGTGGCAGAATCCCCATTGTTTTGTCAAAACTCAGTGTTTTCTTTTAATTTGGTTTGATTATTTTAAACATTAGTATCCCAATTTGTTGGCCGCCATTGGCGAGTTTATATTTTAAAGTGAGAAAGAGAGAGATGTAGAAATGGCCTTCCCGTAGAAACAGGTTGGAGAGAGGGGATATCATAGGACATTGGTGCAAAAGAAATTGGCACTGGTGAAGGGTTTGGGTGATAGAATACTGTGTGACTGAAACAAATCTGAACTTTTTGGTAATATATTGTTGCAGGACACCTAAAAGCCTAGGCCTCTGCATCTGCCCTGGATTGCCTCCTGCAGGTCACTTCGTAGATAGGGGGTAGTCTGAATGTGGCAGTCTTATCTGACCCATGTATTCTGTACTGGCTGGTATAAATATTCTCTCTGCTACCACAATCATCGTGGGACTAGCTAGATCTTACCAGCATATTTGCCTGGCCGCGTTGGATCTCTAAGTAATTAGACCAGAGAGAAATGCTGTTTGCCTCCAAGCAAGCAAGCATGGCTCCCTGATAACTCAAAGGCAACTAAAATACAAAACTACCGTGAAGTAGACGAGACTCTTGTGAAGGCTTGGAGAAATATTTAACTGGCATTAGTATTAGTCTTTGGTACAGAGACATGCCATCTCAGAAACCCCCTTCTCTACCCTATAAAGGCAATTCCAGGCAGATCTTGGCTCAAGACATTAGGTGAGGGTGCTGGGAGAAATTACCTGAGGGCATTTGATCCTTCCTGCCAGGGGAAGTTACATTTAGCTTATAGCTTCTCCCAGCTCTGCTAGGAGGCTTTAATTAGCTCTAGGTCCTTGTAAACAGCCAGATGGTCTCCTGAATTTGCTACATTTCTATAGAGCTATTTTCCTGTTTTTCATCTCTAGATAGCCCAGCCCAGAATGGGCTGGGCTAGGAGTCTAGGCAGATTTCTAGCTATAAAATAAGCTGCAAGAAGAAAGAAGCTCTCTCTTTTTTCCCCTTTTTGCCATTTCGGCTTCCCTTGGTGTTTTGCTTCTCCGTCCTCTCCATTCTCTGTTGGGCCTCAACACGTGGTGGCAGCCATCTTGGCCTACACCTGGCTGGGGCCTAGCTGGGAACAGAGTCCGGAGGTTTTCCCTGCTCTTGGATTGTATATTGGAACCTGTGATAGTAAAGCCCTTTTAAAACTGCATCGGATTCCTGAGTCTTCATCCATTCCCCGGCACCGGAGGTAGAAGGGAACTCGCTTCCCGACACTGTCGGGACCCTGGCAGAGCTACTAACAGTATATCTCATAATGGTATGATAAAAATATTTTTTAAAAATATAGGGATTATGATGCGTATGTAAAAAAATATTTCCTAGATGTTTCAATAAAGAATAACAGTGCCTTGGGTGGTTTAAGATCATTCCATATACACAATGGAATGACCATCCATGGTATATTAATAAGTTGTGATTTATCCACCATTGTAGTTTATCAATTAGACCCTAGCAATAAATATTTTTAACCTCTTTGGGAATACTGGTGAAAAAATAGGTCTTTAAAACTAAAGACATTCACCACCACTATAAACCAGGGCACATGAGTAAATCTCAGGACCAGCGGACAGCACATTTTATTACAGCTCCTTCCTACACCAAGCTGAACATAAGGCAAAGAGAAATTACAGTGGTGGTGGGGCTGTTCAATGCCATTAGGCTTCAGGAGTCCCTCCCACCTCCTAGAAGCCTTGTTCCTCCCAAAATCTTCTCAAATACCATTCACCGTAAACAATGAACCAGGACATGGTAAATCTGGGAGATGAAAAAGGGCACAAAAGATCCAGCTTCTCCCCTGCATGCCATTTTAGCATATAGCCCAGGATCAGGTCAGGACTTTATCAAAACCATTCCACCATACATGTACAATGATCATGTGGAGGCTGGGGCCAGAGGCTGGTTCGGGATAGAAATTAGTGGAGATGGTGTGGTCTTCCGTGGAGAGTAATGCTTACACTAGTGGTGAAGATGGTGTTGAGGCGGGCGCTTGTGACCACTGTACTGTGAAGAGATTTGTAAATCATGGTGTTTAATAAAGTTTAAACAATTAAAAAGAGAAAAAATAAAGTGAATGTTTTTACCTGGCAATAATTTTGTTTTTTACTTGATCTTTCCTTTTTTATATAATCCTACGCTCCTGTCCTCTTTATATTATGTGTATATTTAAATCCAAAATTTTAAAATCAAATTTGGAGTCAACTATCATTTGGCAAAATTTCTAAGAGTTTCATTTTCCAGTACTCCTTTATCTTTCTTTTTCTTTGTAACAAAAATAATCAACTGTATCACTGTCACTCCCCCGTTCATCATCGAGTTTTGCTCGAAGCGGGCCCCAATGCTATCTCCATATGTCCTGTCTCATGCTAGTGAGGCCAAGGCATCTGCTTGCCAGGAACATCAAGAGCCTCAATCTATTCGGAATGGCGTCTATAATTGTTACTGGTATTTGGCATATATATCAAATACAACATGGTGGTAGCTTGGGCTCTGCCGTGCAGGTAGCATACTCTTGTAGGCATCTCTAAGTCCAGCATTTAGTGATGCTGGGCTATCAAGAACTAAGACCACCATCCCTCCGTCGCCTCATGAGCGGCTGGTCACAGGGAGAGCCAGTAACAGCTCTGCCCCATGTCTGCAAGTCTCTGGATCGGCATACACAAGGCCAGATTTAAGAAAGACTGCCGCAGGGGTGGAACTCGAGTAAGGCCGAGAGCTGATAGGCTGTCTGCTGGGTGGAGGTCTGACGAGAGAGTCGGATGTGGAAAATGGAAGCCCTCATGGAATGAATTCTCGTCCTAGCTTGTTCTGCGAGGGGCTCTGCTGGGATGGTGGGCCAGGGCTAAGACCCACCATCCCTCCCGATCTTGCCGTGAGCGGCTGTGGTGCAGGAGCCAGTAGCAGCTCTGCCCCATGTCTGCAAGTCCAACAAAAATAATAATATATCTCAATATGGAATTCAGAACTCAGATTACAGTCACAGATTTTTATCTTATATTTTCACAAAGATTGTTTATGACCCATTGTCACCAGACTTTCAGTATACCAATAACAATCCATCACCAATGCACCTTCCCACCACCATTTTCTCTAATCTTCCCAACTACCCCTGAAGTCTGTTCCCACAATAGTTTATTTTATATTGTGTATTGGAGTGCTGTGCTAAAATGATCAACAACTGCTTCCTCAGAAGAAAGTAAGTGAATTATTTCACCATAGAGCTATTAAGCCCTTTCATAATATATTGCCAAGATGTTATTACAGGTTAAGTGGTGTGTATTTCTCCTTTGCTCATCAAAGTTAGATGACTTCTAAGTTACATCCCATACAATCTGGTGTGCTACCCTTGGTTTATTAGTATTGGAGAACTTTGGGTCCAGGAGTTAAAAATTTTAATGAGTTAAAACAGCTGAAGATTAAATTTTTAACTTTGTAGCATTTGAGTATGTGTGTAAGAATATAGATTCTGGAAGTACAGGCCATTGGTGGAGGAGGTAACCTATTTCAGACTCTGTAAAAGGTTGGAGATTTCAGTCTGAAACCCACATGCCTGAAATTTTCAACAAATTTAATTTCTGGATGATATACTTGTCGCCGAGCATTGGAATGGGCTGAGACCATGGAAATTGTCAGGTGAAGATTTTCCACTGGCCCCCTCTATCGTGTATCTGAGTAAATTCATCTAATTGAGATATTGAAAATCTGCATCTGTATCTCTGTTAGATGTTTTTATAATCTCTGGATCAACCTCTGATTAATATTTTACAACATAGTGATAGTTCCTGGACAACTAACTGAATTACATGATTCTTCATTGATGTTATGAATAAGATTATTAAAATCATAGAGTATATAAGTATACCATGTTATTTTAATGTATAATGCTATATACCCCCTAAATGTATTTTACCCGAAAGAAGTGATTCAATCTGTTCCTGAGTTGGTGATTACCCCCACTATGCTCATATTAAAGCACAATAATCTGATTCATGTGTGCTATAACCTCACTGCCTGAACATTTTTTCACCTAAGAGCATCTCATCAAGTGCTACTTACATAAGCTCGAAACTATAAAGTTACGGGCATTTCTACAACAGAAGCCTAAGGGCTGTGTAAGTGTGTTAAGCATAGAATTGTTTTCTGTTTTTTGGTGATTTTTTAGAAAATGTGCCATGTGTTAGGAAATAAATGAACAATGTGGGAAAAATGTCAATCATTTTCAAAAACATGATGTATTTATTTTAATGATGTATTGTACCCAAAGTGGATTGCATGAATACTTAATGAGTAGATTCTTTCCAGTGTGTTGTGCTATTAAATGTAACAGATTAGATTTATAATTTCTACATATGATTAAAAAGCAGCTGTTGTATTTATTTTCCTACATAAATTCTCTCTCCTAAGTGTATAGCACTTATTTAAAAACCTAGCATGCACATTCTGAAATTATTGCTTGCATGAATAAGTTTCACTTGGACATGCATGTTCTCCAAACTAGTCACCAGCCATCATTAAGCCTGTGATCATTCTGGCCAAAAAGTCACATGGCCAAAATATTTGTCAAACTTAAAACACTTTGGGAGAGCTTCAAGGTATTAAGAAGTCATTACTACTCTGCTATAAATCTGGAAGCTATTTATTAATTTCTCTGACTTTAAGTAGCAATAAGTAATATCCCTAAAAATATATAAAGGCCACCTAAGTTATAACACACAATTTGTCAGCAAGAAATAAAAAAATACCAGAATAACCTCAGATTTGGGTGACTTCTTTAGCAATCATCTTTGAGTTAAACAGTGATTGAAAGCCTTGTCATAAAGTGTCCTACAAAACAAAGAGTAAAATGAGCCTGCTAATTTAAAAAATATATACTATAAAATATTCTGAACTAACAGAATGCTTATAAAGGATAATTTTATCAAGCAGAAATGTACATATTGTGACTTATACCTAGAATTTGAGTTTTGAGTTCCTAGGTTTTAAAATGAGTCAAATTCATTTTAAGATTTCAGAAGTAAAAATACTGAAAAACAGTCTTAAAGTGGATCAAATCCAAATAAATTACTATGGCATATGATTTCTGAGAAGGTTCTTGGCATCAATAAATTATTGAATCCTGTTTTATATATTTGAGCCAAATTTATAGAAGGTATTGGAACCAAACAAAATACTATGGAGATCTTATGGCATTGCCCCAAATATATAGGAAAGGAAGTCTTCTACATCTGATTCTAAGGAAGAATGAATTCTTGTGGCATTTGTAAAACACAAATTAAAATTAAGAACACATAAACAGGTGAACCAGCATGGATATGCATTCAATTACTTATTCATGTTTTTTATTCATTTTGTTCTGGAAGCTAAGAATTGTTCAGGGACTAATCCTGTCTTTCTATTTAAGATAGACAGTGCCAGGATTGACCTGGGTCCTGGAATATGAAAGACAAAAGCCATGATACTCATGCTATTTCTCTAGCTCATGGGAAATGGGCATTTAAGAACAATTCATTGATATTTACTAAACTCCATACAAGACAGTTTGCTTTAATTGCTGTGGTGGGGGAGGGACATTTAATCACCAAAGGATTGCTATTGCCTCAAATATTATCACATATATGAAATATAGTAATTTTGTTGAGGATTTTTCTAAAGGTTTTCAGAGTTTTGTTCGGCCTTTCTTTTCCTTCAGATAGTTGTTTTAATAAAAAATTGTCTATTTCTGCTAAAGGTTTCTCCTTACTCTATTCAGGACTACTGATATAAGAGCAAATGTGTACTAATATAACTATATTGTAAGAATGAGACTTAGAGACATGGGGTGGAGCTTCTATTGGCTCTCCCAGTGTTCAACTGATCATGAGGCTCCCCAGAGAGGCATCCTGGTCTGTCATCCCTGGGAGGGCCTTACCCAAGAAGCAGGAACCTCCACACCATGAGGGCCGCCATTTTTGGCATACGGACTCCACAGCTCATCAGGCTCCACCCAGTAGAAAAGCTGATCTTTCACCATTTGTTCATCCAATACATGCATGAGATGAGAGGCTGTACCAAAGTATCCCACCTGCATGGCAGAGCCTAGCAAACTACCTGTGTTGTATTTGATTATGTCAAAAAGCAGTACGCAATAAATAGACCTCATTCCCATGACCTGAAGGAATTAAAGTTTGAGGTTCTTCATATTCCTGGAAGCTGACCAGTTGCCCATGCGCTACACTAGCATGTGACAAGATATATATGGAATGTTACTGGTGTCGCTGGAGCAAATCCAATAGACAATGGGAAGACAAGTGATACATACAAGAACTATAGAATGAAAGCAATATTACTGATCCTTAGTAAAAAGTCAAAATTTAATGTCTAAAATAACAACGTATGAACATATATTTTCATTAACTCTATTTTTATTTTGTCTGCTTTACTTTTTTGGTCCTATTAATGTAATCTATAATGACTGTGTCTCTATTTAGAGCTTTAGCTATTTTTTCAAAATATATTGATGTTCGTGCCTGTTATATAGAAACTATTAAGAAGGTTTCATCAATATAGAAACATTGATATTGAATCGTATTGTTAAATTGAACTTTAAAATGTAAATATAATATAGTATAACATAGAATGGGGTAGACATGACATAACATGGGGTAGACATGACATGACAAACATGACATGACATGACAAGACATAACATAATATGATATAGACTATTCTGTATAGTAGCAAATTTCTCAGTTTTTCATGTTATGTTTAACTCAGGATGAAAACTTAGAAAATAATTGTCAGATGACCTTATTATAACTCAGATAACCAAGTAATCAAGAAATTCATCTCCTCAATAAAATAAATTAGACTTAAAATGCCCAAATACAAGTTATTGCCACTAAAGTTTTCAGTTTTCTTCTATTCTTTTCTATTATTGAATATAAATGCTTCTGATATTCAAATGAATGAGCTCATAACTGCATGTCTCAAATACACAATTTCCCTTCTCATGGTATTAGTAGAAAAATACTATTTCTTTTTTTTTCTTCTGTCTTATACTTCTATCATAATCCATGGTGACATTGTTCATATTTCAACAAATATAGCACAAATGTGACATCCTGTTAACACTCCAATGTCTCCACAGAAAGGTTTTCATGTCTCTTGCACTTTCACAATGTGTTTGTGGTAAAGATTGTTCTTATATATGGATGTCAATCTCAAATTATTCATGATGATTCTCTTCAGTCACAAACATTTGAATTCCAAACCTGTCTACCACTCTTTTTAAGAATTCTATTGCTCATTGTTTGCACATCCTGTTAAAGCATATACTATACAAAGATGTAGAATCTCTTACTTTACACAGTGCTCAATTATCTATAGGTGTAAGTTTTTTCACAAACACATATATATAAATATATACATATATGCATAAATATATCTATATAAGCATATATAGGAAGATTATCAAACAGAAGAAATCACGAGGTTTTTTTTCAGACAGAACTGGTCAGGTAGTTAACTATATTTTCTCTTATAATTTTAGTTACATTTGCATATGTGATTGTAAGGTTGGAGTATAATTTAATAAACATGAAATTATCTATCAATAACTATGGTTCATATCTTGTACATGCAATTGTATGTGTTTTTTTAATTTATGTGTTTTGATTTTGTGCTATTTCTTAATTGCTGTGCTAATTATATCACCTAGTTTTAATAAATCACAGTTGAACATTCTACAGTGTCTTGATTCGATTCACTAAACCCTGCCTATTTTATTTCAAAAAGTGGTTCATATATTTTCTCTGTTTTCACTGATGGATCAAATCACAAAGAGATAGCATATTGTTTGACATTTTTGAAGCATATACTAAATTTTCTAAGGAATAACTAAACAAATTCTTATCACAATATATTTTCATTTTTTCACTGTGATCTCATATTTTTGTGGCAGTTCAAAAGATGAAATAAATCATAGAATAAGATTAAAATCTCAAATTCACAATAAAGCTGTTATTATTTTAGGAAGACACCCTCAGAATTGTTTGTTAGAAGTATGTACTGTGTCTTGGTAGGTTAGTCCTGCTGATCACTCTCTGACAAAGCTAGCCTGATGACCCTAGGCACCTAAGCACCACAGACCTCCAGCACCTGCAGTGGGTCAACAGGAGGACATCTTGCAGTTGGGAGGCTTCTTGTGAGTGAATGTGTTCCTGGAAATCAACCGTTCTCCCATTATTTCAATTATCTTCTTGGAGAACTCAGCTTAACTAATAGTCCCATCACATCAACTGGTCTACCTCCTCAAAATATGGAAAACCCAACCCATCATTTGACAGCATTATATTCAAAGTCGACAGGAAATGGGTAAGATGCATAAACAGACCTTTATATTTCTCAATATTCCTTAGGTATTAATCATAAATTTAATAAAAGCAACATTAATTAGTAGGAAGAGAATTCATGTCTCAGACTTTCTGTTACATCAGAGAAAATCTGTAATGTGCCCACATGCCACACATGCTATTTTACTTTTTTGCATAAAAATACTTACTGAGACCAAAGAAATGGGACAACAGGTAGATACTTGTCTTAAGTGTGGCTGACCAGATTTGATCACTAGCACCACAAATGATACCCTAAGTACCACAGGATTGGTCCCTGAGCATAGAGGCAGGAGTAATCTCAGAACACCTGGAAGTGGTGCTTCCCCCAAAAAGTCCTGGGTGACCGGTGCTGTCACCCAAACGAAAAACTGGTAGGTGGCAAGTAAAAAGTAAGTAGAAGCAATGCTATTCGCTACATTTCCTGAGTATTTTTTTGTTTTTTGCTTTTGGGTCACACGGCAATGCTCAGGGTACTCCTGGCTCTGCACCTCAGGAATTACTCCTGCGGTGCTCAAGAGGATATATAGGATGCCGCGAGGTTGAACCAGACCGGCATGAGCGACGCGTGCAAAACAACAGCCCTACCAGCTGGGCTATCGCTCAGCCCATCCTGAGTATTTTGGAGCAAGAATATTTCTCATTGCTATAGACACATTGCAAGATCATCATATTTAAATTTTTATATTTCATAAAATTGGTGTATGAAGTTATTATTAAAATAAATTTTAATACTTCCATAGAATCCACCACTATAACAACTTTATCAATGACAACACTGTTTTTTTTTTATTAAGAAGTTTCAACTAAGATTTTTAGTTGTTTCTTCTTTGCTTAATTTTTTCAATTTACTACAAAATGCTTTTGGGATCTCAGTAGCTTTTTAGGCTAAGGTGAAAATTTTAACAGTAAATAATGTATCTTTTTCATCATACTTTAATTTTACTGTTTGCACTATATGTATTTGTTATTCAATATAATCAATCAGCTTGAGTTGACCTGAATAGGCTCATTATCATTTATGCATAACTTACCATCAAATATTTTTTTTCAAACTTATTTTATTTTATTTTATTTATTTTATTTTGGGTCACACCCACGGCAGTGCTCAGGGTTTCTCCCTCGGAACTCAGGAATCTTCCCTGGTGGTGTAGGGAGACCATATGGGATGCCGGGATCAACCCGGCTGGCCTGGGCCGGCCCGCGTGCAAGACAAGCCCTATCACGCTGGGCTCTCGCACTGGCCCCCACTAATAATTTTGTGCTCATCTTGGTCAGAAAATTTTCTTCATTCATGAAAATTCACTTATTCTTATCATTTGTATCTTAATTTTGGAGAAAAATCCCACGTCTTTCATAGATACTTGATGCCATCGTTCTAGATATACATCATTTTTTTATTATTATTTAATATGTGAATATCTCTCCTACCCTCAAGGTGTTAACAGGTGTGACTGCAGTGCCGGCTGTGTGGCAGGTAGCTGACAGAGAACAAACTTGTCACGCCCAGGAGCTCTAATGTAGACCTCAAGTGTTGATGGTCTGATCTTGGAAAATACTGGACCTAGGATGAATCCAGAGACTGACAGAGCCTGGCAAGCTACCCGTGGTGTATTCGATATGCCAAAAACAGTAACAATAATGGACCTCATTTCTAATGAATGGAGATGTTGCTGGTGCCTTCTCGAGCAAGGTGATGAACATCAGGAAGACAAGTGATACCAGAGATGAATTACAAGCATTAATACCAAGAACAACCTTAGGATCTACTCTACTCAAAATAAATTGGTTTTGTGAAAAACTACTTATCAAATCACTAGATAGATGTACTCAATACATGAATATATGGATTCATACACATAAGTGAAACTTATATAAATTTAGATGTTATCTTCCATTTCACTGCTGATAGTTAACCATGGTTAGAAGCATAGGTTGCTTATGTATCAAAAGAGTCCCAACTTTGGCCACAAATCAAACTGCAAGAACCAAACTTGAAAACATTCCTGTCACAGAGGCTGGGGTAAGACAGAACCACAGAACTCTGATTTTACTGAATTGATAATCAAGTTTGCTTCGCGACTATTTAGGAGTAAAATTGAGAAAGGAGAAGGAAAGCAGTCAAGTGTCAGTCTAGGACCTCCCAGGCTTAGCGATTGGAGTCTAGTGACAAATGTCTGGACATCCGCAGACAATGCAGAGGCAGAGAATCGAGATTGTCAAATGTCACTTCAAGTTCTGTCACACAATTTGCATTACAACTTAGTGCCCACCGAGGAGTTACCTGTGGCTTCCCCAATCAGCCTTGGCTCTCCTCTGGCAGTTCTCTCTCAGGTCATAATAAAAGAGACTATGAGATTCTTCTTAGAGACTCAAGCTATGTTATGCCCAGCCTGCTTTAAGTAGTGTTCAAAATACTTGAAGTATTTCAAAACTATTGTGGCGCAGGACCCAAACAACAGTACATTGGCTGGCGGTTGGTGGTGAAGCCGGTAGCCCACAATGCTCCATCTCTGGTCGAGAACAGCGCGGAGTGACTTCGGAGAGACTCGAGCACAGAGGCCGAGTAAACCCTGAGCACCACTGAGTGTAGTTCCCAACTGGACAAACAAAACACAACAACAAAAATATTTGTGCTTTGCTTTTTTCATTTCATGCAGCACATTCAATTCTCTGTTCTAGATATAACCTGGGCAGCTTCTCCTCACTCACACGAAAATATCGTTGCTTGCGGTAATGACGCTAATTTGTGCCAAGCTAGAAATATCTATGGTTTTTGTGCATCTGAGGGTGGTAAGCAAGGCTGATAAACTTGCTTAAAAAGTTTTCAGAGTTTTCTAATGGGGGTATAGGAAGGGTTCTGGGTGCCTTGGTGGGGAAGTTGACACTGACTATGGTGTAGGACAGTTGCCAAGAGACAGCACAGCAGGTAAGGTGTGTCCTTGTACATAGCTGCCTTTGATTCTTGCAGTCCCATCTGAGTGCACCAGAGGCTAGGAATGACCCGAGTAGGCCTGGGAGGGCTCATACCAGCTGGGCCCAGGAGTCAAACAACCCATAAAAATACTGCATACCTGAAACTTGTAATTAGTGCTCAAAATCAGCACTAGATAAAAATATGGGGAGATAGTTTTCATTGGAACACAATCATCATTTATTCACTTATTGTCTAAGATTCACATAATTCTATAATGAGAGAGTTAAATAGTATAATGGAGGCATAGTGCCTGAAATCCTTCACAAAGGAAAAAGTCACCCCTATTTTGGTACTAGTAGGGAATTAAACAAAATATTTAGCAGCCACTTTGAACAATGAAACTAAGATTGTAACTGAGGATGAGAGTTAAAAATGAAGCTTGTCAAAAACATAAAATTTGCAACGGACTTAGTACAAAGGATTTTCTGAATTGATTAGATTTTGTTTGTTCAATGGTGAGAGTTACAGGAATAACATCCTTCTAGAGTGTCCATGTAACATAATTTAATATGTCGGGGTCACTGGGTGGTTTACTGTTTTTAGAGAGCTTGGACAGGTATAAGCAGTTGCAATGACAACTTGGAAGGATTGATGAGTGTCTACTTGGTCAAAACAAGAGTGGTTGATTATCACCTATGAACACAACAAACACAGACATTTCAAACTGGAGTCTAACATAATGTCATGGAGAAAGAAGGTTTGAGGAAAAAAAGCCAAAGATGTCCAGCTGGCCATTTAGGTCTTGCTCATAAGGTCTATCCAGTTATGCCTTAGTGATATTGAAAGGGAGAAGACATGATTTGGAACTATTCTCTTCCCAGCTCTATTTCTCTTATGTTTTCACACTCACAGGCAAACAAACAGCAGAAGTAAATGGGAAATCTCAAACATAGCCAGAAGGAGAAGGGAAGAAGCTAGCAGGGTAAATAGGACAAGATTAAGGGTAGGGGCAGGCAGATGCAGCCGTTAGAGGCCTCAAAGTGATGCAGATAACTGGTGTTATGTTTGACACAAAGTCCCAGGGATCCAACAGCTAGCTGAAATTAACGCCATAGCCTCACCTCCATAATCGGTAGTCTCTAGATGCTGCTGTTGTCATTCTTGTCAGTGTGATTGCAGTTGTTGCAATTGTGCTTGAGGCACTGAATAATAATGCTATTAATGGTAGGGTTTTATATATGAGTCTTTCAACATCATTCCTCCACTAGAGTGTTTGCCATTATCTCAAGGCTTCCAATGGAACACCTCAAGAAGTTTACTGGGAAGGTCAAGAGATTCTTGCACACACTCAAGTCGAAGTCAAGTTTTGTAGCCCAATTTGTTTGTTTTTTGCTTCCATTTGGCCAGTGCTGTTTCATCCTTTAAGACGCCTTTAGCTTCAATGTCGTGGAAGATTTTGCCTATGTTTTATGTGAGAGAGAGAGAGAGAGAGAGGTAGAGAGAGAGAGAGGAGAGAGAGAGAGAGGAGAGAGATGCCATAGAGGTAGATTGTGGGGAGGCAGAGGGTGGTAAGTGCTCTGGTACAGGGATGGATAGTAGAACACTCTCTGACTGACACCATGTTATGAGCAGCTTTGTAATCATCTATCTCACAATCAGTTAATAAAAATAAAATAAACATAAAGCTAATCTCAAAAAAAAAATGCAAACGTTCCTTCACTGAGTGAGCATAATACTTCAATGGATCTTTTTTTTTTTTGTCTGTGTCCCTTTTGGTAGTGGTTTAATCAAAGTGTTGGCCAAGGCTCTGCATCTGTGAAGTAATCAATCTTACTGCTGAGACTTCTGATATATTGGGAAGAAAGGTGAAGCTAGTGCAATCCTAGGAAATTACCGTGGATCTATTTGTTGATCCCATTTGTACTAGTTTAATGCTTTTACACTTATTTTAGGCTTTCAACATTGAATTTTATCTCAAGTTTTCCAATGATCTAACTTAACAGACATTTTTCATGAGAGTTGAGTCTTCTGTGTTTGACCAAAGGAGCATAAAATGATTGGGCAAAAGAGAAAGAGGAATGTTTCTTATACTTCTCAATAGATATAATAACACACTGTCAGGTAGCTAATACTTATAAAAGACTTATTTGTTCTACACAGGAGGAAGGATTGTTTTTGTGATGACTTGAAATATCTAGTGCTTTCACCACTGTTATATACTAGGAAAAAAAATAGAGTCATAAGGAAAATAAAAGGTTAAGAGGTGGGGATGGAAAATTATTTGCTTTTCAGTGAAATTGACATCATTTTTATGCAAATGTGCCTTTCCTCATCCTATTCTGAGCTATTTCTTTCACAAAAGATTTTTATACTAATTGTTGTATGTGCCACTTGCTAAATCTGTTTTCTAAATTACAAATTCAGCCTTCACTGCGGGTGCACTGCCAGCCACTTCCTTCAAAAAAGATCTTTGTACTAATTGTTTTCTCTGCTGCATAAATCTGTTTGCTAAATTATACCTCTCATTGAAAAAACACCAAAATCTACTCAGGAAGCAATTAGTAGGTATTGACATTTTTTTAAAAAAGCTGAGCTATATGCTTTTTAGATTGTGGCTGGGAGCCCTGAAAAGATTGATGTACAAATAATGTATAAGACAAACAACTATAAGACTTTTCAGAGGACATAGGGTTATTTATTAAATACATTTTAAAAAAAGTTTTGTCAAAGTGGTTCTCATGAAGATCAATGTGTCTAACTAAAACCAGAAATCATTAGATGAACCACTGCAGTGCAGTTATTAATAAGAAAATTTTAGATTGATATCTAGGAATTAAGTAGTGAATTTTTCCTAGAAATTATTTTTGTATATTCAATCCTCCAAATATCAATTATGGTTTTATCAGTATATTATTTCTTTGCCTGAAGAATAGAAATAGGATGCTTCATCTTTACGCTGCTTTGAAAGGGCACACCAAAGTGAACCATAAAACAAATCCCTATTGCATTTTAACTCACTTTATTTCATTGTTGTATTTTAACCATCATAAACTACTGTCCAAGTCATTCATATAATGATTTTATGAAAATTGACTTAGCTCTTACATATTTTAAAATATCAGGAAGATGATCCAACCCAAAAAGTCAAAAGAAAACCACAATTTTTACAGTGGTGGTGTAAAATAATATTCATGTTGCATAGTCCATTAACATATTGAAATAATTTAATTTTGATATAACATTTTGGAAGGATGGGATGACAATTGCTTTATATCTTCTCACAGCTTTTATTAAATAAACAAAAAATCTTCAGGTGATTTTGTAATGTACTCACTTATACACTACATTAAATTTATCACTACAATTATAGTAAAAAGTTCACACATGTGTTTTACCTTTGTCCTAATTTAGCTTCTTATTTCTTATATGGTAACCATAAATTGTCTATAGACTTATTTTGGTTTTGCTTATTTAGTTCTCTTTTTTTTCTTTGTGTACCTAGATGACAAAAATCGTATAGTGTTTGTTTTTCTCCAATGGCCTTAATTCACTAAGCATAATATCCTCCAGGTGCCTACACACAAAATTGTATGACATCTGTACATATATATATACATATATATACATATATATAAACATATATATATACATATACATGTGAGTGTTTATATATATGTATGAATATTAAAGTATGTGTGATAGATATATATGTGTGCGTGAAAATTATGTTTATAACTGATTACAATTCTACTACAAATATATATACACCAATTATTCTTCATTAATTCACCAGTTGGCAGCAATTAGTGGAGTTTTTAATAGCATTGGTTTTGCATTTTTAGCTAAATATCAAAATGAGATGACTAAATGTTTCTTATGATCACATATGTTTCATACTTGTTTGATTAAAATATGCCTATATTAAAAAGTCATGTGGACTATGACTTGGATATCCATTCCTTTTTATTTTCTTCATCTTTTTTAAGAACTGAACTAACATTACCTAGTGTGATTATGTTTCAAAGAAAAATTTTCTTGTCAAATGATAATTCAAAGGACTGGTGTATGGATCTCCACGTCTTGCCTGTGAGAGAGCAAAATTTGACCCCTTACACGACATGTCCCCCAGGCATTGTTCTTCACAAGTTATAAATTTCCCATTGAATTATTTTTCAGCCTTTTTACAGAGAGCCTATATTTATTTTTGACACTTTATGTACACAAAAGTATATTATGTTTCTCTTCTGATTCAAATAACCAATGGTGACTTTTAATTAGTGAGTTAAGGTTTTTCCATTAAATAATACTGTTGATGTAAAATTTGTTATTACCATTTTACCAAGCATTTCCTTGAAGTTTTCCCTTTATATGCTGTTTGAATTGCATCTTTCTCTTCTCATCGGTTCTACCTGTTTCATTCGATGTCACTTTAAAATTTAGACTTTTTTCTTTTCACACGTTGAAAAATTTCTTAGTATTTCTTCCAAGTCTAGTAAGGGAGATAAACCCTCCAACTGTTACTTCTTGAGTAAAGCTCTTTATTAAACCTTTAACTCTATGATGCCAAACCTTTAAGCCTATGGATGGAACCATAGGTTTCTTGTGGTCAGTGACCATTTAACTCAAATCAAGTCTGCTAGTTATAGGCATTGCAGGGTGGGGGATGTCGGGGCGCTGCAGGGTCCCCAACAGTGCCGGAGCGAAATCCCTTCTACCTCCGAGGCCGGCGGGAATGGATGAAGACTCAGGAATCGATGCAGTTTTAAAGGCTTTACTTATCACAGGTCCAGGCGTGCAAATCCACAATGGGTAAAATCCCTGTGCTTAGGATTCCTGGCTAGAACCCCAGCCACGTGTAGGCCAAAAATGGCGGCTTCTACTAAAAGAGAAGAAGAGACAAAGACAAGACTCCCAAGAAGGGTGCGAGCTCACAAAGAGAGAGCCCAAAAGAGAGCAGGAGAGAGGAAGAAGGCTAGTTTTATACCCTGCAACTCAGACCTCACTCCCATTATGGTGGAAGCGGGAGGGTCAAATGCCCTCAGGTATTTTTTCCCAGCACCTCACCTAGGCCCTTTTATATGCTAATGTCTTGAGCCAAGATCTGCCTGGAAAAGTCTTTATAGGGTAGAAAAAGAGTTTCTGAGATGGGGTCTCTGTACCTAAGGTGTCTCTGTACCAAAGAGGTCTCTGTACCAAAGTCTAATAGACTACACCCTTATCCCTGAAGTATTTGCGGGAGGCAACCCAGAGTAGTCGTGGAGGCTCTTAGAGAGTCCTGCAAGCAGTGGGGGGATTGGGAATAACAAGGTGATAAAACTTTGGTCCTAAAACAATGAGCAGGTGTGAAAATTCTCTCTTTCAGGCTACGGGAACTCCCAGGGATGGAATCCTGCCCAGTACAAAGGTGAGATTCCATCCAAGGGCATGTTGTTTTCTCCTTTCTTTTGCTAGTAAGCAATCACAATAAGTTTACTTCTGTATAATATTTCTAGTAATTTTGTATAAACACAGTAAGAGATGTAAATCTTTATCTACACCCTGGATTTTAGCTTTAATAGCTCTCTCTGGATTTACAGCAAAGGGCGGATTTTCCTGGGGATATTAAAGGGTGGATTTTCCTGGGACATTTCACTAAATATTCTAGACTAGCATCATCTGGCCAGGTTAGTTATTTCCTAACCCAAACAAGGTTTACCTTGTGTGCTCCCCCAAATCACAGTTTGGTTTCCAACACACATTTTCTACCATCATTGTGAAAGAATGACCTCTCACCCACAGAACACAAGGACAGGAACCAGAGGTAGCTGGTAAAATGCCAGAGGTAACTGATAAAATGATGGCTCAACCGAAAGTAATTGATAAAATGATAGCTTGATAAGAGCACAGCAGGAAGTGCCCTAAGCAAATAATTCCAGGGAGGGCTATAAGGAAAACATTCCAGAGGTTGAGTCTAATGTCCCCCTCTGTATTTGGTATGGTAGGTGACTGGGCCCATGCCGTGCCAACTATGGAGATAGTATAGGCACTCTCAAATTGGTGGGTGATGGTTACCTGGTGCAGAGTGATTGGGCTGCCTGCGCCGAACCTAATGTAATATTTTAAGCCTATTGGATAGTTATGCGCGGGCTTTTCTGTGAGCGCAGGAATTATTCCTTAAAAGATGCGTCCCTGGAAGCTCGGGGCTCTTGGCCACTGACCGTTTGGGGTCACGCTATGAGCCCGAGTACTACGCTTATTAATAAAACCCTTGCTTTGGCATAGGACTTGCTCTCAGAGTTTTCCTTGGTAGGTGCGGCGTTCCAAGGCTCCCATCAGTCACCCCATTGGGTGGCCAACCCTTACAATTGGTTGTGCCAATGGAGGTCAAACACAAGCACTGCCAGGGTGAAGCAAAATGGGCTCCCTACACCAGGGCAGGAGCAATGCCATGTCCAGACCCACACACCAATTTGGTAGAGTACCATGTCTGGTCCCTGAGTCCATTAGGCCCTGAGTACAGTGGGGCCCTGTACTGGTGTGCAGACCCAAGATTAATTAAGTACTGATTGTGCAGACCCAAGATTAATTAAGTTCAAGAAAAGAAATATAAAAGTGACGCCTATTTTAATACATCAGGTTCTCTTCCTTGTTCAACTCATTTTATTTTTGGTTAAAGAATGAAAGAATGTGCAGACTAAGTTAAAGGTAATAAATATATGCACTACAAATGCAAACCCAAATCTCAGTCAATTACTGACAAGATTGTCTCTGCATCTCACAATAATGGCTTGATCAAATAAATACCACAACATTTCAAATGAAAATAATTAGGGTAAAAAATTGCATTGCATGGACATGATCTGTACCTGCAAGTATGAATAATAATCTCCTCATTTTGATAATATGTATATATCACAAATTCCAGTAACATATATATTTAAGTTATTGCATATATAGTGAAAAGTTAAAATGATATTTCATTTTCTATGTTCCATTTTCCATTTAAATGCATTATTATAAAATCTAAAAAGGCATGCTATGAAAAAAGCTAGAAGAAATTAATCATGATCAAAAATAATGTAGTGAATAAATCCAGACCTGGAGATGATCCAGCTGCTGAAACAATCAGACAAAAAATCGAGACTGTGATTGAAAGAATGATGATAGTTTCTATTTTGAGAATATTAAGTTTAAAGTTAGCATGTGAATGTACTTACAAGCAGTTTCTAATGTGGGGCTGGATTTTGGGAGACATAATAAAAGTAAACTAGATTGTCCAGGATCCATTACAGAATGACAGAGAACTTTAAGAATATGTAAAATATAAAAATGATATTCAGATCAACATTGTGAATGCATTAAGAGACTCAAATCTCACCGTTTGCCAATTTAAGACACAAGTAAGATCAAATACTGTCTCTTATTCCCAAGGGGGAAAAAGAGGCAAAAAATGGAAAAATTAAAGAGTTGTTAGATTCAAGTAGATAGACAAACAAACTGTTGAGTCTGTATGTCCTTGTATAGAATAGTCCTGACAAAACTGTAGTAGTGCAATTAAATATTACACGTATTTTAGTGTGAAACATTAGAATATGGTGCTATATGTTACTATTTCGAGCAATTTCGCAGATTCTAAACACACCTATAAAAGTACTGAGAAAAATTTAATATTTATTAATGCCTTTAAAGTTGTAATTACTTCAACAGCTCAATCTTAGGTCCATCAATCTTAACAAATACAAATAGCAATATATTGGAGATACTTTATATAATTTAGAATGAATGCAATAAATCAAAATCTTTAGATTCTAGTCTAAAAAATAAGTCTCTCGGAGGCTGCCATGATAGGGCAGTGGGTAGAGTTCTTGCTTTACATGTAGCTGACCCATGTTTTTTTGCTGGTATCTCATACGGTTCCATCTCTGTTAATGGTGTTCCCTGAAATGGAGTCAGGAGTAAGTCCTGAGCAATGTTGTGTGTGGCTCATAAACCAAGCAAAAATATAATAAAAAACTGTCAAACTTTTAAATGAGATGTACCATGTAATAAAAAGAATGACAAAATCCAAAGTAATATGTTGGATTATAGTTCTAAGTATTTCAGGTTTAGCATTGGACTTTGACATTCTTCCGCTGGCAGGAAGCTTAGGTTATTTGCAATGTACCCATTCTAGTGATAAAAGGGGTGCATTCGCCACCTTCTGTTAACATCCCTCTGCCTCCTACTCAATAGGTATCAGTCTTCTAAGCAGATGCAGTGACTTACTGAGCTTGCCTTGGTAAATGGATTTTTTTCTTTTCCTGTCTTCCCTTTGCATATTCTTATGTTAAAAAACATTGTTTTGTATAGACACAGGAAGATAGTTAAGGCTGCACATTTGTAATATAAGAGCTAATTAACTCTGAAATATTTACTCTTGAGCATCTTCCTATTTCCTAACTTACACCTCATTTGCCCTTAGATTGATTTTTAGTTTCTTATACCCCCACCCAAAGAGGGTACTATCATGGGACTTGGATGGCCCACGGCAAGTCATGAGGAAACCACCTTGACGTCCACATTATGCAGGCTAATTTTCATAAGCAGTATAATAAGTTAAGAACACAGTCATGCAACAAACTCTGTCATAGCCCAAAGATAAGCAACTGTCCTTGTTGGGGTAAGTTTGGAGACATAAGAGAATGTCTTATTTAGGACCCTGTTGGGTTCTAAATCGAGCTGTGATTTGGGAGAGCAACAAGGTAAATCTCTGTACTCTTCTCCAGAATCAGGTGCTCAGGATACTCCAGAAAGGTCCAGAAAATAGACAGAACTCTTGCATTTGTCCAAATGATAGTTTCTCACTGCTCTTGCCCTGTTGTTAATCTATCTCTAGATAGAATTATCTAGATAGAAGTATCTAGTATCTCTCAAGTGAATGAGTGTTGGCTTATATTTTTATAAGGAGCTCAGAAATCTATGCCGTCACTAAATAGAACTTTTGTGATTTAATCTAAACATTTTAGTTACTTTCTTTCACAGTTTTAGAATGCCTACTTCTTTCATCATGCTACCTTTTGAAAATCTCTCTAGAAAGTTGTGTAGCTTTCTGACCTGATGATCATAGAACCCCAATTTGAATAGTCACAAGAAAATTAAGATTCTACTAATTTTCTTCTCTTGTTCTAGAAGGGGTACCATACTATCCTTGGTGGCTTTTTTTATAAATGAAATCTGAGTTTGGTTATCAGTAACTATCTAAGAGGTAATTCTGGCAAACAAAGTGAGGGAAATGGAAGGTGAAAGTGAATGGAGAAAGGCAACACAGCTTGTGCAAAGGAGCGGTTTAGGTACAAAGAAAGTGTGGGAGATAATTGAGTCCTGGTGTTGGAACTTTTCCATCTGAGGCATAAGGAACCTAGTGCACTTGTTCACCAATTATTATGTCCGCCATTATTCATACACTGTTTCCATACCCTCCCTTTAAAAAGAATAGAAGTTGTGTTTTGACTTCTGCTCAGAAACAACTCCAGATTACTTGGGAGTTGCTGTTGAAGGTACTAACTGGCACCATTGCTGATGTGAATTAAAACTGAGCCTCTCCCATGCGAACCCTGTGCTACAGCAAGTAGCATCATCTCTCCACTACTGTAGTGGTCTTAGATTGAAGAAATGCTCTCTGGTTTGGAAGTTTTTGTCTGACTTTTCTGAATATAAGATGCTCTGTTATTTTAGTAAGATATGCATTTGCTCATTCAAATGACAAAGAGATGTTTTATAAATAGATATGTATATATGTGTGTATATATACAGGCTTATATATATATACAGCCTTGTCTAAACCCAGAGCTCTCACTGTGGTCCCTGGATGATTGATGGTCTGACATAGATAAAGACTTGACCCCTGGGATGAATCCAGAACTACTGCAGAACCTGGCAAGCTACTTGGGGATTCAATATGCCGAAAACAGTAACAATAATGGACCTCATATCCAATGAATGGAGACGTTACTGATGCCCGCTGGAGAAAATCATCGATGATCAAAGGGAAGACAAGTGATACAAGTGATATATACGCGTGTGTGTGTGTGAGTGTATGTGTATGTCTCTGTCATCCAGTTCACTGCTGAATGATTTTTGGGATGCTACTGATAAAAATATTTCAGTTGTTATGTGAAAGAAATGACTTGGGAGAAAGATGGATGCTGGTTTCAGGAAACCAATTTTTGAATAGAGGCTTTGAACTTTAGAGCTTCTAAGTCTATCTCCTGACTTTGAGAAGTGTTGGAGTTAAGTTCAATTGCTAACGATTGATTATTTAATCAAGCCAGGTACCAGGTGTGGTACTTGCTTGGTATGCACAGACCATCCCAGTCAAGGCCTTGGCATTCAGGTTTTCCTCCAGTACTTCCTAGTGTGGCCCAAGCATCACTGCATCCTTGGAACTGAATCAGGTATTGGGACTTGTTAAGTATCACCAGAAAAGGCCCCATTGAGCATTGCTTGGGAAGCCTCACTCCCACCCCCACAAGGTAAAACGTTTTCACATAGGGATTCTCTGAAGATATTCCCGTGATCACTTTTCTGCAATCCCTGTAGCAATTGTCTAAGCCAAAGAAGACATCAGAAGTTAAAATCTACTGTTGAATTCAGAAGGAGAAAACCAGGTTTGAACCTTGAGACTTTTGCTTCTACATATGATATATAGAAGCAAATGAAGAAATAGACAAAATTAAACTCCAGAGCTGAGATTATGAAAGGGGTGGAGGAAAACGGGATAAAAGAACTGAGCATTGAAAGTAGTTAAAGGTATATATATATATATATATATATATATATACCTACCTCCTTATTGTATGCACGAAACCATAATGCACAAAAGAAGAGAGAGAGAGAAAAAGAGAGAGAGAAGTGCCTGCCATAGAGGCAGATGGGGTGGAGGGAGGGAAACTGTGACATTGGTTTTGGGAAATGTGCACTGGTGGAGGGATGGGTGCTGAAACACTTCATGTCTGAAACCCGGTGATGAACAGCTTTGTAATTGTCTATCTTACGGTGATATAATATTTTTTAAAAGGGATGAAGGTGCTTGCTAGACTGTGATGGAAGGATATCAGTATTTTGCTAGTGATTGCTATGTGAAATACTTTGAAGTGTTAAATTACACTCCTCAACAGAGTTGTGAAAATAACATGCCCTAAATAAAAAAAAAAGTGTTTAAAAGGAAAAGAGCAAGGTTACTTAAATCTAGAAGCAGGTTTTCTCAGACAAATCAGGGTGTGAAAATCATGAATCCTGAATACTAGGTTATTGAGAGAGCATAAGTGCCTCTACTGCCTCTCCCCTGATATCTTTTCCTATATCTTGCCCTATGTCCCCGAGGTGTTGCAGGTGTGGCTGTGGTGCCCAGCAGCATTGGCAGGTGGCAGATAGGAGATAGGTCTGTCTACACCCAGGGCTCTGCCCCATGGGCCCTGTATGGTTGATGATCTGACATTGAAAAGACTTGGTCCTGGGGTGAACCCAGGACCACGGCAGAGCCCTGGCAAGCTACCCATGGTGTTCAATGTACCAAAAAAGTAACAATAATGGATCTCATTCCCAATGAATGGAGACATTACTGGTGCCTGCTCAAGCAGATCGATGAACAATGGGAAGACAAGTGATACAAGTGATTTCTTTCCCTACACCTATTTATCCTTTGAATAATACTGAACTACAAACTTTGTAATGAACTATTCATCTAGTGAGCAAATGGATCCTCTAACTTTTCTGTACTATTCTATTAAATTAATGAAACCTGAATAGGAGTTCTAGAAATCACCGATGCATTGACCCTCAGTCGAAAACACCACATGTATGACTGTGACTAGCATCTGAGCATCTGAAATGAAGGGCATTGTGGAGGCTGAACCCTCAAATTGTGGACTATGATGGGATTTCTAGGTAGATATCCTCTGATTCAGAAAAATATCTCTGGGTAAACATGCTCTTCTGAGTGAGTTTTTTATTACTAATAATTTCATTCATTTAAAAACACTCAATTGGTATCCATAAAGTTAAAGAAATTTGAATTAGTATTAAATGTACATCACTATTTAATTGTCAGTTGTGACCTTATACCAACCACAAATATAATTGATTTTAATGAAATGTTTTATAGATATAAAGCTTGTGTAAATAAGTTAATTCTGTCGGGGAATCCTGAGCACACTGGCAAATTCTGGGAGCAGAACAGAAATCTCGGTGGAACCTCCACCTTTCAGAGAATGCTGGGCATCCCAACAAAATCCAGGAGCAGGGTCAGGGAATCTCCTTCTGCCCCAGAGGATCAGTGACTGGCAGAGTAACATGCAAAGAATCCAGCAAAGTTCAAAAGGTGTTACTCTCATAGATTCTGGTATACAATCCAGTAACAAGAAAACCCGGACTTAGAGTTCCTGGCTGGGCCCCAGCCATGTGTGAGGTTTAGAATCCTCAGCCAAGATGGCTGCTATCATGTGTTAAAGCCCAACAGGGAAGAGAGAACGGAGAGGAGAAAGCAGAGGGAGAAGGCAGAAAGGTAAAGGCAGAAGGTCCAAGGACAAGAGTGAGAAGAAAGCAGACTACAGCTTTTATATCTTTTCAATTCAGACCACCCCACACCAATGGGTAACAGGGTCAGTCTCCTTAGATAGCTTCTCCCAGGACCTCCACGTATTTCCGTTGGAAATATCAATGTTGCTCAGTCAAGATCTGCCTTGGAAGTGTACCTGCAGGGTAGAGTGAGGGGAAGGGCATATATCTGTACCAATGGATATTCTACAGCCACATATTTACTTTCTCCAAACTTTCACAAGATTCTCTTCTTCATAGATGTTTTGTATATTAGCCTTTAAACTTATTAGAGAGTCATGCTTGCTTGTGGTGGCAAACAGCAATTCTCTGGTTTAATTACTTAGAGATCCTGGTTGGCCAGGTAAATATACTGGTAAGATCTATCTAGTCCCACAATGATTGAGGTAGCATGAGAGAAACTATTTATACCAGCTAACACAGAATACATAGTAAAATATACAGCCACATTCAAACTGTCCTCATGGGGGCTGGGTGATAGTCCAGTGGGTAGGGCATTTGCCTTGCACACAGCAGACCCAGGTTCGATCCCCATCATCCCGTATTATCCCCTGAGCACCCACAGGAGTAAATCCTGAGTGCAGAGCCAGGAGTAACCTCTGTGCATCACTTGGTGTGACCCAAAAAAGCAAACAAAACAAATAAAGTTCACCTGCCCTTCACATCTACAAGAGTGGCCTGTAGGAGGCATTTCTGGCAAGATGTAGAGGCTCTGGGGCAACAGTATATTGCAACAACTTCCAACAGAAAATCATTTCTATGTGAATCTATATTTATTATAGGAGTGTGAATATATGAATCTTAGAAAATATAATGGTCAATATCAACTAACATTTCAGGTGATGTCTTAAAAACTTTATAAGCATTTAAGTGAGCTCATCATATATATTGATATACATGTTCCTTATTTCATTAAATTTAGTCAAAACAAGATATCAATTCAGACATAAAATTTGTTTGTAGATCACGATCACGATCTTCCTGTTGATCATCTATTTGCAAGAGCCGGCACCAGTAAATATCACTATATGTCCTGTCTCATGCCAGTAGAGCCAGGGGCATCGCTTGCTACAGGAACATAAAGAGCCTCAAACCATTATATTAGGTCATGGGAATGACCTAATATAATTGTTACTGGAATTTGGCATATAAAATACAACATGAGAAGCTTGCCAGGCTTGCCGAGCTGAGGCAAACTCTTTTAAACACCTCCAAATAAAGCATTTATTGATGAACCCGTGCGGCTGCAAGTGGCCGAGCGAGCCGGGCTGTGATGGGCTGGTCTGCTGGGTGGAGTTCTGATGAGAGGGAAGTCCAAATGTGGAAAATGGTGGTGCCCGTGGGAGTGAGGGGGTGGGTCTGGCTTGTTGTGAGGTTCTGCCAAGGTGGTGGGCCAGGGCTAGAACCCGCCATGCCTCCCGACTGCCTCATGAATGGCTGTGCACAGGCAGAGCAAGGAACAGCTCTGCCCCATGTCTGAGATCTCTGGACCAGCACACCTGGGCCTGATTGAGGGAAAAAAGCTGCTGCAGGGTGGGTGTCGATGATCTGGGCTGTGATGGGCTGGTCTGCTGAGTGGAGTTCTGACGAGAGGAAGTCCAAATGTGGAAAATGGCGGCCCCGTGGGGTGAGGGAGGGGGTGGCCTGGCTTGTTGTGAGGCTCTGCCGAGGTGGTGGGCCAGGGCTAGAACCTGCCATGCCTCCCGACTGCCTCATGAACGGCTTTGCACAGGGAGAGCAAGGAACAGCTCTGCCCCATGTGTGAGAGTCTCTGGACCAGCATACCTGGGCCGGATTGAGGAAAAATCTGCGGCAGGGTGGATGTCGGTGATCCGGGCTGTGATGGGCTGGTCTGCTGGGTGGAGTTCTGATGAGAGAACTTCCACTTCTGGACTTCCTTGTTGTAGATAGAAATGTTAATATGGACTTTTTGAAAACGGGAAAGGATTAAAGAGTTTATCACTCATAACTTATTACTTATCTTCTGTTGTTAATCTTCTGTTGTTCATTGCTTGAGCAGGCACCAATAACATCTCCATTTGTCCCTGTCACATGCAAGTGCTAGCCTAATGGCATCTGCTCACTTCAGGAACATGAAGATCCTCAAACCGTTCATTCAGGTTTTTGACAAAGAAGTCTGACTATCTTGTAGGTGGGCAGCCATGAGTTCTTTTGGCATCCGTGGAATTCAGTTGGTAACAGCTCTAGTCCAGCAGTTGTCCATAAATAGCATTACATGTCCTGTTCATCTGATTTTTACCATCTTGGCAAATGAGACAACATCCTTGATTCTTGATCATTGATGGAGGTTGGAATTCCTTCTCTCACTTAAGCGCGTGATACTCCAAGCATGAGTCTCAATTCCTCTTTCGACTACCTGAATGACCTTCTCATCCTGTTTTGTAGGGCCCAGTCTCTGAGGCGTATGTTAGTGCAGGAAGAATGGAGTTTTATTTTCATTTAAATCTTTCATTAAAATTGAAAATTTAAATTTTATATAGAACGTAAAAATAAATTTACAAAAATCTAAATGGCAACAATGTTTTGAGAAACACTTAAACGTTGTTTTACAATAGAATCAAAAGCTTTAATTGCTTATAAAAATAGAATAGAATAAAAACTTTAATTACTTATAAAAACAGAAAAGCAATGCTTGTAAATTTGAACTCTTGTCACTCTTACAATGTCATATATTTACATTTTTCATCTTTATTAGTTAAATTCTTATTTTTAATAAGCAAAGTTCAAATTATTTGCAGATATTAACTGAGAAAATTCTGACATCAGGTATGTGGCTAAAAGAGCAGAGCTCACATCTTTTGTGCAGAAGGTCATGGTTTTATCCCAAGAATTTCCAGTGATCCTAAGCACCAACTGGTGTGGTCTTGTACCTCAGAACTGCTGGGTCTGTACTCCCCCCCTATAACTAGTAGTAAATAGATTAATAAATGAAGTGAGAATTTTTTTTTTCAAAAATATTAACTTGTATTGATATAGTAAACTATGTTGACATTGTCTCTAATGTGAAGAATCACTTGACAGTGTTTGGGGACAGGAATCAACTGGGAGTAACCATATGCAGGCAAGCACATTAATCTGTGTCATCTCAATGGCTCTCAAGATTTGTCTTGACCTAAGTTTCAGCAGTCTGATTAGAACTCCCAATGCATAAATTTCTTTATATTTCTACTCCACAGGATTCTCATTATCTGAATTTATATGTTTTTAACTTTCATCAAGTATAGAAAACTTTGGTTCTCACTATATATATTTATTTAAATTCTACTTCTTTTTGGTTTATTACTGTTGTAACTCTTCTTGTTCTTTAGTTCCAGATCTTTTTAATTAATTTTCCTTTTATGTTCTGTTTGGTACATTTCTAGTAAATGTGACTTCATTTCATGCAGACTTTCTTTGTCATTTTCATCTGTTTTATTTTTCAAGCCCTCTATTTTTTTTTACAAGTGATATAAGTGATATTTTATTATACCGCCATGAGATAGACCATTACAAAGATGTTTATGTTTGAGTTTCGGTCATACAGTGTTCCAGCACCCATCCCTCCACCAGTGCCCATTTCCAACCACCATTGTCCCCACTTCCTTCCCCTTCCCTAGCCTGCCTCTATGGCAGGTTCTTTATCTCTTTTCTCTTTCTCTCTTTTTCTTTATTCTCCCTCTTCTCTCTTTCTGTCTCTCTTCTCTCTCTCTCTCTCTCTCTCTTCCTTTTCTTACACATTGTGGATTGCAATACATACATTTAGAGGTTATCATGTATATCTTTTTTTTATACCACCGTGAAACATACAATTACAAAGGTGTTCATAATTGGTTCTTGGTAATACAGTATTCCAGCACCCATCCCTCCACCAGTGCCCCATTTCCACCACCAATGTACCCCTCCCCTCCCGTCCCCCACCCGCCTTAATAGCAGGTACCCCAGTTTCCTCTCTTTCTCTCTCTATCTCTCTCTCTGTCTCTGCATCTCTCTCCCTCTTATTTTACACATTGTGGCTAGCCCTGCAGATATCTAGAGTTTATCACTTAAGTCTCTTTGTGTATATTCAGTGGTGAGTTTTAATCTGCTATTACCATTTCCCATATTTATTAAAACTACTGGTATCTATATCCTATTAATGAATGCAGTCATTCTATATCTGTCCTTTTCTTTCTGACTAATTTCACTCAGCATGATAGACTCCATGTCCATCCATTTGCAGGTAAATTTCATAATTTCATCCTTTCTGACAGCCGCATAGTATTCCATAGTGTAGATGAACCACAGTTTCTTTAGCCAGTCCTCTGTTCTCGGGCATTTAGGTTGTTTCCAGATTCTAGCTATAGTGAATAGCGCAGAGATGAATAAAGAAGTACAGATAGTGTTTCTGCTATGTGTTTTTCGGTCTCTAGGGTATATTCCCAGGAGTGCTATTGCTGGATCAAATGGGAGCTCAATATCTAGCTTTCGGAGGAATGCCCATATTGTTTTCCAAAAGGCAAGCCCTCTATTTTTTGTCTACATTTGATTTATTAAATTTGTCAGTTAACATGTCTATTTTAATTAATTAATTAATAATCAATTAACTAATTAATTTTTGCTTTTGGGTCATACCCAGGGGTTACTCCTGGCTCTACACTCAGGAATTACTCCTGGCAGTGTACAGGGGGCCATATGGGATGCCAGGGATCAAATCAAGGTGAGCTGCATCCAATGCAGATGCCCTACTAGTTGTGCCCCTACAATTTCTGTTTCAAATGTTTATTTCATAATTCATATTTTTTCTTTTGGCTCTGCAATCAGGAATTAGTCCTGGCAGTGCCTGGGTACCACAGATATTTGTTTCGTTTTTTGTTTTGGACCACAAAACTGCGTTTGAGGCTAACTTCTGGTTTTGTGCTCAGGAATGACTCCTAGTGATAATGGAGAACCATATGTGGCACAGAAGAGCAAATCCTGGTTAGCTGTGTGCAAGGTGTCTTATCCATCGATCTCCCACCAAATATCATATTTTCATTATTTATTTCAAGAATCTTGCATGATTCCTGGAGAAATACCTTACTGTACTATTTCTTCAGTTCCTAATTTGGAGATTTTTTATATCACTAGATCACTAGACATCCCATTGTTCATCGATTTCCGAGCGGGCACCAGTAACATTTCCATTTGACCCTATCACGTGCCAGTGTAGCCCAATGGCATCTGGTTGTTTCAGGAATACAAAGAGCCTCAAACCTTTTCGTTCATGGTCTTGGCGAAGAAGTCTGACCATCATGTAGGTGGGCTGTCATGTGATTTTTTTGAAGTCCCGTGGGATCCAGTCGGTAACGGCTCTAGTTCAGTGGTCATCTCCAAATTGCATAACATGTCCAGTCCATCTGATTTTCGATGCCTTGGCAAATGATTGAGCCACAGACGCAGATACCCCAGGGAGAGCAGATACCAACTCCCCCATTGCCCATGGCCGCTATGCGGCCCCCTGAATTTACTTCCACACCCTCTCTGAGAACCCCTGCATGCTACTGAGAATATACCATCCGCATGGCAGAGCTGTCCAATACATATTCAATATGCAAAACCAGTAATAAAATCGTGTATCTTCCCGACCCTGGGATTTTTATATATAAAATACAATAGGAACAGTAACTTTATTTTGTACATGGATATCCTCATTGTTATCATCCATCTGGCATTTAAGTACAGTTTGAAATTCATGATAAAGTGCACCACAGTTCACTTCATATGATTAAATAAAGTCAAACTTGACATTGTAAAACATAGTGCAGCAGTTTATAGAAATGCCCATAGAATAACATTTCTTTATGTCCATTGTTGCTGGTCTTTTCTTTAGGAAACTGAAGCTGCATTCTGCTTTTTAGAATTCAATACCCAGGTTTCATAGACAAAAGAAAATAAAGCAGTACTTACTGGTGTACTTTTTAAAAGCATACTAAGAGAAGCCATCTAGAGATAACTTACAAGTTTGCAGAAAATTTAAATTTTCAAGTAAAGTTTTTAACTTGTCTTCTTAAGAAAAAGAAAATTGAGGCTCCTATGTCATTCCAAACAATATAAAATAAATAGCAGTAAAAGAACCCAGATGTGAGAAGGAATGCAAATCATCACACAAAGAAGCTGAGAAAAATCACTCAGCAGGATCCAAAAAATAATTAGTAACTGAGTGAGCATATTGGTAAAATATTAAAAAGCACTTTGAGAACTTGAAGTGACAATGTACTTAGATTTTTTTCTTCTTCTTGGAAGTATGAAAGTTTCTTGAATATAGATTGCTAGTAGGCATTGATAGCTGCAGCAATATTTCTCTTTTAATAAAACAACAATCAAAGGAGAGGTAAATATGAATCTAAACACTAATATTCTGAAATAGTGTGTATGCTTGGATAGTGCCACCCTAGAACTTAAGGACAGATAAGTCAGAAGTTTTATATATATATATATATATATATATAAATAATATAGACCATATGTATAATATAGACATATATATATATATATGTATGTATACATGGTCTATCTAGGTTTCTAGACTTATAAGCAACAGGAAAATCAAGTAAAATATACAGGCAAACAATTATGCAAAAGGGATTAGGGTAGGATTCTGGAAATATACTTCTTCCATTATAATTATATATTATAATAATTATTTCACTAACATCATATATGTACCAGCATTAATACTCTTATACTCTTCACAAACAATTTAGACATAAATCATTCCAGCACCACAACTATCACCATAGTGCCAGCTTCTTGCACTAGGGCTTCTTCCAGTAACATTCCCACTCATGTAAACTCAGTTTTACAGATTAAATATTCAGCTGTTTTAGCTATTTGTGATTTTTTACTGTTTTATACCCCACATTTAAAATATCTGTTTTTTATAATGACATCTGTACAGATATATTAGGTGAGTAAAGCAAATTAACTGAATTCCATGAAATAACACATCGATGAAAAGTTATTAGAATTATCACAAAGTATATTTTATAGTATTTAATTTTTATGGCATAGCCTTGTTTTATGATTCAATTATTTACCCTTCACATAAACTATGTCCTACAGGCATAACATTTAGTGGAGCGGGAAGAGGGAGAACTAAGAAAATTTAAGAATATACCAGAGAAATATTAAAATGTGTTTCATCATTGAAGGAGAATTTTGACTTTATGCTCCAAATATCCTAGGTATTGCTTAAGAATCTACATTAATAGGTAAAGTTAGCTTTACATTGATAATGAATATATCTACATATGTAAAATGATCACCTAAAAAATCATATAACAGTCAACATAAACTATATATATATATATATATAATATATATATATAATTCATTGTTGAACAAGTAGATAATCTCTTAGCAGACTGGAGTAAATGTATCTTTTTCTGTTGTTTACTGGGTCACACTCAGCAATGTTCAGTGTTTTCTTCTGGATCTGCACTTTAGGAATTACTCCTGGCAGTACTCAGGGGACCATATAGGATGTCAAGATTGAACCCAGGTCAGCATAAAACAATGCCCTCCCACTGTACTATGTCTCCAAACCATATCTTTCTTAATCTAGTAGAAGGCAGCCCTATATTCCATCAATGAAGGCCATACTCAGTGGAGAAGTGCAAGAAGTTTGTCTCAACTTTAAAAGGAGTTTCTTTAATGCTTCTTGAAAAAGATTTCAAGGCTATACATTTTCTTAGGTTTTGGCTGTCCTGAAGCTCTATATCATTATTTCAAATAGTACTGGTAGAGCTTCACTGTTTTCATTTATTTAGCATGGTGTACTCCTTGGTGATAAATTAGAGTGGCATAAATCTCATATTCCATAATGAGTTTTTATTTCACTAGGTAAGAACCAATGATTCCGCCTATCAGTCATTTGTTTTGAAACCCTATGTTGTAAGTAAAAATAAGAATGTTTCCCTTTTTGGGGCTGGAGCAATGGACAATAGGACAGAAGGTAGCATTTGCCTTGTCCGTGGTAAACCAGGTATGATCCCGGCATCCCATATGATCACGGCACCACCAGGAGTAATTCCTGGAGTGCAGAGCTAGGAGTACCCTGAACTTTCCCAGGTGGACCTCAAAAAGCCAAAATAAAACTGTCCGGGTTTTATGTCATCTCTGGAAAGTTGATTACACTGATTGGACTATAATCAGTGATAAATTTTAATTGATTTAGTGCCTGAAAAACCTAGGAAGAAAATACAGCTTGAAGTGTAATGACTCAAATTAGTTTAACAAAACAAAACAAATAACAAGTGTGTGTATATATGCATATGTATAGTATAAATACACACACACTACTACACTCACACATAAGCTTGAGCTAGGCCCAAATTAGTACCTCCTATCTGCAGAATTCTACAAGTAATCAAATTTCATCAATATACTATAAATCAAAATCATAAGGATCACTACAAGGCAGTAAAATTTTGCCTTGAAGACTTAAATTGCACACAGCTGGCTAGGATGTTAAAGACAGAGTGCGTCCCAAGGTCTGTTCAGACAGTTGAGGCCAGGGTTCTGAATCTGGCTGAGACTATAAATAGGGACCCCAGGAGGCATTAGGTGGGGGTGGTGGGAGCTTCCAGCCTGAGAGTGCCACCGCTCTCTGGGACTTGGCGCGGCTCTAGGCCCTTGGGCCCCTGATCGCGATCACGATCTTCCCGTTAATCATCTATTTGCTAGGCTTGGGGCTCATAAAATACCTATGTCTGTCTCCTGCCAGTAGAGCCAAAAGGGCATACGACTCACTAGGAACATAAAGAGCCTCAAACCATTATATTAGGTCATGGGGGATGACCTAATATAAGTAATTACTGGCATTTAGCATATCAAGCTAGCACGAGCAGCTTGCTAGGCGCGTGCGGGAGGCATATTATTTAAAGCACCTCCAGATAAAGCATTTATTGTTGAACCGCGGACGCAAGAGGCCGTGCGGGCGAGCTGTGATGGGCTGGTGGCTGGGTGGAGTTCTGAAGAGAGGGAAGTCGGATGTGAAAAAATGGCGGCGCCGTGCGGTGGGTGGGGGGGTGCGTCTGGCTTGTTGTGAAGTTGCCGAGGTGGTGGGCCAAGGCTAAGACCACCATGCCTCCGACTGCCTCATGAGCGACTGGGCACAGGGAGAGCGGAACCGCTCTGCCCCATGTCTAAGAGTCTCTGGACCAGCATACCTGGGCGGATTGAGAAGAAACTGCGGCAGGGTAGGTGTAGGTGATGCTTTGAGCCGTAAAATGGCTAGCACCAAGGAGGAGAAGCCGCTCCTGAGACCTAGGCCGAGGTCTAGCACAGAATCCGTGCCTAGTGTGTCTGAGCCGAGGCTGGCAGCAAAGCTACAGGCTATAAATTGCAGGGCGCAGGTGTTAGGACTACACGGTAGGGCATCGCAGAGGACCTAAAACAATGACACAGGACATGGTGCCAAAGGTAAGAAACAAGATAGCTGAGGAAATAGGTAGGGACATGGGTGAGGAGTCGGAGAAAGAAGCCCTGAAGAAAAGCCCTGAGCAGAAAGGACGGAAGGAAAAATCCTGACAGGGGGCGTCTGGAGAGAACCAGCAGCATGAAGCCTTGGAAGAGATCTCTGTAAGTGAGGCGCCCACAGGAGAGGAGCACTGCACTGACCCCTCAAAGAGGCAGCCTGCAGGAGAAACCCCAGGAGAGAGAGACAGAGGTTCAGGAGAGGTTCCTGCAGAGAGCAAACAACAGAAGAAACAAAGTAGCATTAAGGGTAACCTTCAGGAACCTCTCGCCTGCGGTTAGTGGAGCACAGGTAGAGCAGTATCTGTGGTGGACACAGGTTACGGTATAGGGCAGTGAGTACCGCTGGGGACACAGCTATGCTTCAGCATCTGCTGCAATGGTCACGCCCTGACCCCGGTAATGTTGAAGCTATGGAATCACAGGAAGTCCCTTAAGCATGGGCCTAGGACGTGTACCCTGAAAGAGGAGCCACCCCCCCCCCATCCTGGTATTTTTCAGCCTTAACAGCTTAATATGCAAGAGACCAGGGGTAACACTGGATTTTCTTAGGTAGCGAGTCACGAGGATGAAACCTCTAGGCCTTGTAAGAATGGAGTCGCCCCCTTTTCTGCCTGAAGGCACAGCAGCCCACTGACAGCTTAGTAAAGCTCCAGCAGAGGAAGATCAGCTACAATTAGTGTCAAAAATAAGACAAACTAAGATTTTCCCAGGTAGATCAGTCACAAGCTAGAAACGCTGAGCCATTCTTGGTATGGTGTTTGGGGAAGCACCGCTGGTCCCCAACAATACCAGGAAATGAGTTCCTTCTACCTCGAAGCCGCTGGGGAGATGAAGACTCAAGGATCCAGCACAGTTTTAAAGCTTCCCTATCCAGGTTCTGCTATACAATCAGCAGCAGGAAAAACACAGACTTAGGTTCCTAGCTGGACCCAGCCTGGTCTAGAATCCTAGACTAAGATGAGTCGCTACCACATGCTAAAGCCGGCAGGAAAGGAACAGAGAGGTGGGAG
>JAJIBD010030912.1:0-27237 GCA_021461705.1 Cryptotis parvus
GGAATACTATGCAGCTGTTAGGAAAAATGAAATTATGAAATTTGCCTACAAATGGATGGAAATGGGAGAGGATCATGTTGAGTGAAATTAGCCAAGGAAGGAAAAGACATAGAATATGACTGCATTTATTTGCATGACACATATATATATATATATATACATATATATATGTATACACACACACATTATGTTACACCAATATCTAAGGTTAAGGCAAAAACATGATCAGGAGTCATCAAAGTGGATGAGATCTACCACACAACAGTATTGGGAGCCAGAGGGTAGGTAAGACAGAGAAGGAACAGTGTGCTAATAGTCATCAAAAATGATAATACCAGCCTAGAGCTGAGCATTAAATATAGGCAAAAAGATACACATGAAAACCTCTAAATGTATGTATTGCAATCCAAAATGTGTAAAGAGAAGGGAGAGAGAAAGAGAGCCGAGGTGACATTGGTGGTAGGGAGATGGGCACTGGTGGAGGGATGGGTGCTGAACACTGATGACCGAAACCAAACATGAACATCTTTGTAATTGTACATCTCACAGTGGTATAATAAAATATTTTTTTAAAAAAAAGAAAAGAACCAATGCCAGGGAATGGGGGGATGTGGTAGGTGTTGAGGAAGTGGAAAGTATTTCCTATCAGTAGAATATGGAGTATTAGAATAGGAAAATTCTTGGGCAGAACTTGGCTCTGATGTTAAAATATTAGGGGGATCTAAATATTTCAATAACGTTTATTGAGCTCTTGCTCTGTGTACACCAAAGAGGAGCACAAGGGGAGACAAGAGCCCTGTCCAGGAATATTTGACTCAGGGTGCCAGCAAAAGAAAGACTCCATTCATATCCAGTGCAGTCAGGAACCTGGCACACCATGGGCCCTTGTATCCCCAGGGTCAGTTACTACCTAACACAAGCATAAATAACAAATGAAGGGGGGCACTACTGGAAATAGAAAGCCATAGAAATCTACGTGGAGGGGCGGAGCAATAGTCCAGCAGGTGAGGCCTTTGCCTTTGCATGTGGCCAGCCCAAGCTGGCCTGGTTTCGATCCCGGCATCCCCATATGGTCCCCGAGCACCGCCAGGAGTAATTCCTGAGTGCAGAGCCAGGAGAAACCCCTGAGCATTGCCGGATGTGACCCAATAAAAAGAAAAAGAAAAGAAAAAGAAATCTACGTTGAGAAGGGGGTCTCTATGTTTGGGAACTCAGGGATGTCAAGGAACACATTTGAAAGGTAGAGGACAGAAATCTTGGATTTATTACTTCCTAGGAGAATGTTTAAATGCTATGAAGATTTAATATGCATAGTTCAGTCACGTAGAGTGCATTTTAAGGCTTACGAAAAGACTGTTCTCACCACCTTTGACAGTGTTGACTGCATCACTGGGGGAGGCTCCTAGTAAGGATCGCAAGGGAGGAGCCTGTCAGGCAAAAAATGCCTCAATCCGGTAGATTCATGGTATAAGAGCAGTGAGATTAGGGGGGAGGTTGTGACAGTGAGCCCACTGCTCATTGAGACTCTTAGTGCCCTAAGATGGAAGCAACAACAAGAAGAAAAGGGTTTTCCCTGCTTCTGTTTACAACTTCCGGCTGGCGTGGGAATGGGGTTTCAATGCTGCTTTTCAGGATTGCCTTAAGGTGTTCAGTGAAAAGAGGTATTTGATGATAAAGAGAGCTCATAGAGCTTTTTTTTAGTTTAACAATTTAAAAAGAGAGTTTAGAGGACACATTGGGAAGCTTGTGGAAGGGGATGTTCAGTGAGGAGGAAGCAATCAGAAAAAGCAGCCAGAAACATTGGAATGCTTCAGCACAAGCTTTCATGCAGACCAAGTTTGAGCTTTTCAGGGATCAGGAGTGACTCAGAGAAACATTTGCATTTAGCAAGCATATCTGCACAAGAAACGTGGAGGCAGCTAATCTCAGGCAAGGGTATTAGGGAAACTTTAATTTTTGCAGGAGGCAAAATGTGAGGCAGTCTTCTGCTCTACCATGTGCTCGAGGAGTCACAGAAGAAAATGTTCTGCAATTTATAGAAACTGATGAATCAGAAGAAATAAACTAATGGCAATTTATCTGCCACTATTTCAAATTGGAACAACTTTTCATATTAAAAGAGCTTCATTTGTGTTGGCATGAGATATGTCTAATCCTATTTAACTGGCCTGCCGGGCAGTGGATGTTATTTGGGATGTTTTCATAATTTTTACATCTATACATATAGATGGTGCAGTGGTTTTTTTCTCACCCTGTTGGGGTATTTGCACCTGGATTTTCCTTCTTAATTATCAAGCCAATTTAGGTTCCAAAAAGATTTAACAACTTTAGTGTTTTCACTGCTTTGCAAGCCTAACTCTAAGTTCAATTTATGTTGAAGATTTTAGATATAAATAACAATTCTCAGTTGGTCATTACTATAAATAAGGAAAAAAATTCCTACTTCCAAAACAAAAAACACAAAACTGAACATCAACTACTGTTGTGACTTTCTTAGTTTTTCAGTCTTAATTTTTTTAAATGTTGAATTGTTACTATTCTTCATTTTTTTAATTTACCAATAAAGAGTTTTTTTTCCTTTGAATTATCACCCAAAAAAAGTTGAAACAAAGAGTTGAATATAAACATATGCTATATTAAACTTATTTAAAACACTAGCTATATGTATTTTGTCAAATATTAAAAGATATGCAAAGAATGGCTACATTTGTTTAGAACAATTCATATTCATATAAATGACTGTAGTGTTGATAGCTTTGACTTACAAAGAGTGAGTTCAATGGATATAAAAAATGATTTCAGTTACCTTTTGATGCCACTAGCCCACATATATCTGCTATGGAAATTTCTAGAAGGATTTGGAAATGCTGTTTTGCTGACCAACTGCAGTCTCCTCTCCATGGAGCCTATGGTCTGCCTTCCTCTCACCACATTCCATAGACCCTTAGAAGACCACCCAGCTCTCCTGACCCTTACCACACAGCTGTCCACTGGGTGCCATTGAACCCCTGCCCGCAGCATTTTCCTTCTCCGCTCGTGTGGACTGACCATGAGTTTGAGCTGCTAGCACTGCCCTTTAAAGACCCACAAGATCTTTTCCTCTGCCTTCTTGGTAACAGCCCTGTGCCTCTGATTCAGGTCCCTGGACTCTGAGCTGTCAAGAGCAGAACTTGCCAGCTACACCCAAAGATACAGATGCCCCACCACCCACCCTGTTGGGACCACTCTACTCTGCCAATCAGATGAAGTCCAGGTCACAGGCTCCTCAAGACCTCATGACTGGGTTGCATTACACGAACAATGCAATAGATACCAGTTTCTCTTACATGTTGACCCTAAATGAGGGAACCTGCCGGGAGACAGAGTCAGACAAGTAGTGAGCCATGACAGGGAGGAACTCCATGGAAGATCGTTTCTGGTAGAAATGTAAAAAACTGATTACCCAAGGAATGGTAACATGTATAGAATTGTAATTGACTCTTCATTTGTGATTTGTGCAATGTAAATGTAACTGTAAATGTATGTAAATCCTGTGAAAACCATGGGGAAAAAAAGTAAAATTTCTACCATGAGAAAATCTCAAATGCTGCAATGACAAAACATGGTCCAATAAGTCCTTGACTTTTCCACACAAGACATAGAGACCAGGATTTAGTTTGCTACAGTTGACATACATCAGGTGTGGTTATGACTTCCATTGGAAGTCATAATCATAGGCATCATCTGACCTGGATGTGTCCTGGCTCTCAACTCATAGAAAGATTATGGAAGGAGTAGGAACATATTAGTACAAATGGCAAGTGCTTCAAATAATTCCGGCAGGCATTCATGCTTAAACCAAAGGAAAAAGGAAGAGAAGCTAAAATCACTGTTCCCTAGTAGCTAATGAAGGATTCATTGGAATTTTCCTCTAGTATTCCAGAAGATCCCAACAGAAATCCATCATCTTAACCCAAAACCATCACTGTTCTGTCTTGACTAATCCCATCACCACCTTCTTCATTTTCTAGGTTAGAAAGTTTAGTCATATATTTAATGTTGCATCAAACTCTCTACATTTCAGACTTTTTCTTGATCAAAAGCACTGACTTGGGTCTTACAGCCATACTACCAGAAGACGCATGAACTTCTCTGATCTTTGGAACACTGGGTTGGTTGGTTTGGTTTTGAGCATATAGTGAAAATCTCTCCTGATATTCTTGATAGTATCTCACCACACCAGAGTAACTAACCCGGAGAAAGCATTTATTTCAAGAAGTCACCAATAAGGATACACAGATAATGACACCTTCTCAAGCACCTCCCATAGTATGAAGCTTTACCTGGCAGTTCTAGGAGGACCACCAGCACCACCTGATGCCCAGAGACCAGGTGGTGCTCGCCAATCAAACTTAGGGCCTTCCATGTGCTCCCCCACATGAGTCCCACATCCTGATTTTTATTGGAAACACTAGTAATATAATTTGTTAGCCCTAACATATTCTCTTTCTTCTTACATTTACTCTCTCCAAAATAACAGATTTCTATAAAGACCTGATTCTTTTTTTACACCTGTTCTTACGGACCCCAGTGGTTTCTCAATACAAAAACTAAGTTCTACGCTTAAGACCGGAAAAGAATTCAAGTCTTTAACTTTTTGAAGGTTGTATGTCTTCTTTCTGGATTTGCCCCGACTCTGCCCCTCATTTGTCTGTCTTGTATTTGTACTTTCAGCATTTCTATTATTTACCTGGATACCACACCACATCTTTTGAGAGGTATTTTCCCCATTAAAATCTTGCTCAAAAAAAAAAGTGGTTGGACCTATAAGTTTAGCTAGATTTAAAATGTGAAGCAAGAAGTAAGGCCAGAACTATTTCCGCATTTCCTAAAAACATCAAAAGTCGACAAGACAGTTAATTCTGTGCATTGCCTCGAAGCAGCAGGAATCCTCATTAGAAAGAGCCTCCTCCACATAGCATTTTCCTGATTAAGAGTTTATATTGTGCTTTGTTGCTTATAAAGAAAAACAATAAAGTGCCCTTACATATATTTTTCTGATACCATTTTCTTTCTATATCAATTTCTCTTGTTCTAATGTTTTCTGAATTATTTTGTACGTGTGGTAGGCCACAAAATAATTTTCTCCAAAGCTTGATGGCAGTGAAATGTCAGACAAACCAAGGACTAGAATCTATCTTCCTATTCCCCATTGGAATAAAACAGACTTTGAAGTAGAAGAAATTAAAGAAAAAGGGAATTTGTGTGCTCAGATCTGAGACAAGAAGTAGAAGAAGAAAGGTGTTATAGCTACTCAATAATAAATGCATGGCTTAGGAAGAAACATGGAAACATATGAGAAGTGATAATAAGGTGGGGAGACCTTCCGTCTGCTATTCTAGAAGCTAACACTGTCTCTACAGGATCCATGTTTTATAAAAACCAAATGCTTCAAGAAGCTAATGTTGGTGCAAATATTACTAACACTGGTGAGAATTGTTCAGCGCCCAGGATGACATTTGGGATAATTAATTCAAAACAATTTCTAAAATAAGATAACACCGTGAATCAGAAGCAGGAAGCTCATTTAAATATGAGTGAAGGGTTGTGCAAATGACTCAAAACCACGAGCTTTCCAAAGGGCAAAAACACTAAGTACACAGTTATCTGATGAAGGGTTGGCCATTGGATGTCAACTCTAAACTTTTTAATGTAAAAAACTCAAGGATCTATCTTTTTTAAGACACATTTCTCTCATAACACAAAAATGGTTTGTAATGACCGTAAACTGTCTTTAAAGATAGTGCCTTTAAGATGACTAGGAGAAGCACAAAGGCTTACCTGGAAGCTAATGCAAAGCTAAGATCATTGGTGAAATATGGTCTTTAAAATTTTTTGAGAAAAGAAGACACATTCTTATCACTAACATATGCATGTTTTGCCTTTTTCTCTCTATTTTTCATTTTCTAGTTCAGGTGCTTTTCAGTGTGAAGGGAATTGTGTTCCAAAGAATTTCTGAGCTGAGCATTTATTTTCTATTTCATATTTCATGGATAGCCAAAGAAAGAAACTCTGTGTATTATTTGTTGCTGAACTGCTTCAGCTGAAAACAGAACACCATCTTTGAGGTCTGGGAGTTTCCCAAGAACAGGCAGGAATATGTGAAAAAATCAAAGTGTTGATGGAACGAGGAGGAAATAGCTCCTCATATTTCTCAGGCCTCTGTCTTGTGCCTGACAACTACTCTCAACACTGGCTACATTTTTGTTTGTGCGTCTCATGTTGAGTGTGGCATTGTTCTGCACCTTCCCTTTCATCAGGACATCAAATGAGGTTAGAAATAAAGCAGGAGGGTGCGCACAGACATTTAAGTAGGGTGAGGTTGCTGGCTTGAAGGACCCCGCAGTCCTTATTTAGCTCAAAACAGGATTATTAGCGTTCTAGAAGCCCATTATTGTGATAATGATGATGGTGCTGGTGTTAGTAGAATCAGGTGGAGAATTACACCAATTAACTCAGACATTCTATTTCTAAGTGGGTAGAGAAATAGTTAGATGAGATGGGTGAGTAGAGTGTTCTAAGACAGCACTGGGTAGTGAAAATAGAATGAAACCATATGAATAAAGTACTTCTCTTCAACAGTTCAATAATCCAACAGATAATAAATGCTGGTTAAATTGCTTTTGACACCGAAGGACTGAGGAGTGGGGGAAACTGGCAGCACTTTGATGGTGGGGTAAAAGTGCAGTAGTGCTCGAGGATTGAGCCAAGTCAACCAGCGTAATGGAAGGGCTTTACCTACCATACTATCTCTCAGCTTCAAGCAAAGCTGATATCTGTTCGAATGATGAGTTCTGGTACCTACCCTGGTTGACAGCGGTGAACTGTTGCTCCATGCACAAAGATAAATGCTGGAGATCAGAGGTGACTCATCAATAAATGCTGGAGATCAGATGTGACTACAGAGTATTGCCACCTGCACAGCAGAGCCTGGCCAGCTACCCGTGATGTATTTGTTATGCCAAATACCAGTAACAATTATAAACCTCATTCTCATGACCTGATGGAATGGTTTGAGGCTCTTTTTATGTTCCTGGGAGTCAACCATATGCCCTTGCCCGACCCACTACTAGCATGAGACAGGACCTATCGAGATATTACTGGTGCCCCTGACCAAGTGGATGATAACAGTGATACAGTGAAAGACAGTGACTATAGTGTACAGTGAAAAGTGTGCTAGTAATCAATAATTTTTGTACATTAAAGCTCTGGAAAAGATCATACTTTTACAAACATGTTACCTGAACTACATAAAAATAAGATATTTTAAAATTTCTTATCTTGCAATTAACTAAAAAAAGAAAATGATACAGTCATATGAGATGTAGAAATAAATACTATTCTAAATCCAGAGAGAAAACCTAACTATATCAGCATAAAACTTCTAAGCTAAGTGACTCACATGACAGCTTAAAATATATCTTTGGGGTCCAAGAAATCCTTCCTAAGTTAAGTTAAAACTTCTTTTGTTGTGTGGTTCTAACTTTGGAGTTTTCTGAGAGCTCGCTGAGAGGGAGAGATGTAGAGAAACATTCTTTGACCACCTTGCCCAGAATTGGCACACAGTCTACTACTAATTTTCCACCAGGGAACTCATTACATAGTTCCACCATTGGTGCCTGATGAGGGAGAACTGGCCTTTTTTTCAAGTAGCTCTAGAAAGAGCAAGTAACTTTTGCATGAAAAGCTAGCAGTCTCTGCCGACATAGAGGTTGCACTGTGGCAGCGTAAATGTGAAGTTTTTGATGCTTTATCCCCAGTAAGGCAGTGGGTGGTAGGTGATGCAGGCTGGTGACTTGTGTTATGGAGGAGCAAGGCGACAGGATGATGGGAGCAGAAAAGCATTTTTCCAGACAATAAACAGTATCGTAGGTGCAGGTTAAGAAGGTAGATCATGAATGTGCGAGGAATGGAAAACAATAGCTGGGGCCTTGAAGCCCATTTCTTTTAAGATTTTGACTAAATAAAAGTGATAGTGGGATCTGAGGTCCTTGTAGAAAAGGAGACATTTTACTTGCCTTCGCGAATAATGATGAAATTTAGGTTTTTGAGTCTCTGAGATTGGATTCCTCTGATGAGAATGCCTAATGACTTCTTGGGAAGAGTAATTGACACTTAGTATTCTATAATCTTTCTGAGGAAGTGTGGAGTCAATGAATAATAGAGCGGGTATCTGTCTGTCACTTGTAATTATAACCCTGAATTATATTTCCCTGCATTCCAAGGCCTGTATACACTCTTGTAGCGTCAAACCATGCACAACTCTAGACCTGTGAGCATTGTATTTTCCAAAAGTGCATGCCCTTATATTTGTTGTTCTTTCATTTTATTTTGTTGGTTTGGGGAGACATATAGTGAGGCTCAGGGATTAGTCTGGCTCTGCGATCAGGATCACTGTTGAGGCGAGTGCTCCAGGGGACCATGATGGAATGTTGGGTAGTGAACTTGGATCAGCATGTGCAAGGCCGCTTTTTAAAAATTTTTAATTATTTTAGTTATTTTAATATTCACTTCTTGTTCAAAAAATTCTAACGTCCTTGTTCATAATTATTTTGTTAGTAGTTTCACCACTCTCTTTTATGTTCTCTTCTGTGAAGAAGGAAGGGAAGGAAGGAAGAAAGAAGAGAGGGAGAGAGAGGGAGGGAGGGAGGGAGGAGAGAGGGAGGAAGAGGGAGGGGAGGGGAGGGAGGGAGGAGAGGGAGGGAGAGGGGAGAGGAGGGAGGGGAGGGAGGAAGGGAAGGAAAAGGGAAGGAAGGAAGGAAGGGAAGGAAGGAAGGAAGAAAAGGAAGGGAGAAGAAGGAAGGAAGGAAGGAAGGAAGGAAGGAAGAGGAAGGAAGGAAGAAGGAAGGGAAGGAAGGAAAGGAAGGAAAAGGAAGGAAGGAAGGAAGGAAGGAAGGAAAAGAGGAAGGAAAGGAGGGAAGGGAGGTTGAGAGACTATTTTAAGGTAATTCTTTTCAGGCTTCCCCTAATTTGCCTTCTTTAAATAAAGGAGTTACCCTTTGCCTTTGAATTTATTCTCTCTGGTTAGACATTTCTTGAAACTCTAGAATAGGTTTGCTTAAAATGCCACAACCTTCCAAAGTACGAAAATGATCAGATTGTCTAATTCTAGATAAATATAGTTTATTTTTTAAACTAACTTTAAAGCCCAGAGAAACATAAAGTGAATATGCCAAGAAACCAGCTGTAATCTTCTGTCCTCATTCGAGTGAGCTTATTTCAATATTTGTGTTCTTTTTTGTACTTTCTTCAAAAAAAAAGATAGTACAGTTTTGTAACCTTCATGCAACAGTATTCTACAATCACATTTCCTCTATTTCTCACAAGTCTTCAATAATTATTTATTTTTCAGCAGAAGTCAAAGATTCTCTAGCATCTCAGAGGGCATATATAGTTTGGGGAGAAAAAATTATAATGTTATCCTGACAAAGCAAAAACAAACATGTTATATAAATGTGATGTTGGTAAGCATCAAAATTTTTTTCCTGATGAGGACATTGATCTGGACTTCTAAACCTGGGCATGTCTGCACAGGAGATGATAATTAGATTATGATGTTCTTTTGGAATGAGAACCCAGGGTAGTAAGGATTGGGAAATTCAGCGTCTCTCTAGCCAAATGTTCCATTTAATTATTCCCTCTCACAGGTCTGGAGGGTAACGTTGGCTGCTTCTACGCTACTTCACCGGCCCAATGTAGTAATGGATTGAAAAAAAAAGGAAGCATGTTTTGCTTTTTTGGAAGCTTGTTCCCTCTCCCCGTGAGTAGCCCCAGTGTACATCACCACCTGTGTCCCCCAGTTTTGCCTCCAGCCACCCCCCCACGCTCGTCTGTCTCTGTGGCGAAGCACTTTTCCCCCCTCCCTATTGCAGGCAGTTTTCATCTTTCTCTTACTCTACCCCTTTGAGCATTATGGTTTACGAGTACAGATAGTGAGGGGTGATCAGTGTTTGTTCCTCTACGTACTTTCAGCAGGCAGTTCTTATCCAGAGTGATCATTTCAACTATCTTTGTCATAAGGGTCCCTTCTCAGCTGCCTTCTCCTGCAACATTGAAGAAAAATCACAACTGTGGACCAATCTTCCTGAACCTTGTTTCTTCTTTTTTGGGGGGATGTTAGTCTCATATTATGGTTTTATATATCCCAGTAGTGAGGTGCAACCATTATCTGTCCCCTTCTGACTCATTTAATTCAGCACAGTACTCACTTTGTCCATCCATTTATAAGCTAGTTCATGCGCTATGTTATTTTTACTGCTGGTTGCATAATATTCCTTTGTGTACATGTAACTATAGTTTCTTTAACAGTCATCTGTTCTCAGGCACTCATATTGTTTCCAGATTCTGGCTGGTGTAAATGATAGTCCAATCAACATAGATGTGCAGATGTCATTTCTGTTCTGTGTTTTTGCACCCCAAGAATATATTTCCAAAAGTGGGTAATGGTGGGTTACGTGAAGCTCAATTTCTAGCTTTTTGAGGAATGACTGTATTGTTTGCCAAAAGGATGGACCAGTCAGCATTCCTACCAACCATGTAAGAGAGTCCCTTTCTCCCCATATCCACTCCAGCACTAGTTGTTCATGATCTTTTGATGTGTCCCAGTCTCTGTAGCAGAATATATATCTCATTGTTTGGTTGATCTCCCCCTGATGATTATTGATGTAGAATATTTTTTCATGTCTTTTGAACAATTGTATTTCTTTTGTTGAAATTTCTTGTTCACTACTTCTCATTTTGTATGGAGATGGATTTTCTAGTAAAGTTATATATCTGAATATCTTATATCCAGTACCTTATACATCTTGGATATCAGCACCTATCTGAGGAGTATTGGATAAACCATTTTCCCTATCTTGGCTGCCCTTAGATCTTAGCTATCCAGCATTCCCACGGCACAGCTCAGACTTCTCCGAGTTAGACTGAATGAGCTTTCTTAAATATATATGTGTGTGTGTGTATATGTGTGTATGTATGTATGTATTCTCCATTCAAGTTTCAGTTTTGGGGGGTCAAGAGGGTAATAATTCAGGGAGTAAGGTACTTCTCTTGCATACCGATTACTCGAGTTTGATCTCTAGCATATGGGCTAGGAGTGTCAGGTGATCCTGACTACAGAGCTTAAAGTAAAACTTGAGCCACTGAGTGGGTCCCCCAAAACAAAAAACAAAGAGAGGAAACTGGAGGTTAGTTCCAGCTAACGCCTTATTACCTTTGCTCCAATTCAAGTCCTTTCAGTGCCCAATCTGTGACCTGCTTTTGTTGCCCAAATTTATATCATTAATTTTTCCCAGATTTACTCTAATTTACACTGATTTACACTGCCGGTTAAAGCCCGCGTTTTGACACTCAGTGCCCAAGAACCACACTCACCCCAGAGTGTCCGCAGCCCTCCGCCCCTGTCCTAGGTCTCTCTCACCAGCACCACCCACTTGCTCTCAGATCCTTAGGCTGACGCGGGGTCTGTTAGCATAGGCCTAAACCTGCTTTGCACCCACAGCTCCCTTGGCTTATTCTTCATGAGCTCTGCAATGTCTTGCAATTCAAAAAACCTCTTATATCAACTGAACCTCAGCTTGTAAATCCCAGCCCCCCATCCCCTCTCCCTCATCCTCCACTAAAGGCCGTTTTTAGCAAAGGGTTTCTCATGAACAAGATATTCCATAATTGCCCTATCAAGGGAAAAGCTCGCTTGATGCCATCCCTGCTCACTCTCACTCCTCACCATCTCCGTCTCCACCTCCCTGTGACTTCTGTGTTCTTTTGTTTTATCTTGTTTTGGGACCGCACCCAAGGATGTTCTGGTTCTGCACTCAGGAATACACATTGTTCAAGGGACCATTTAGGATGCTAGGGGGTCTAACAGGCCTGCTGTGTGCAAGGCAAACGCTGTACTATTCTCTAACCCCCTCTGTCTGTTTTTCCTTTTATTTTGGTGAATCACGGTAAAAACTAGAGTTTTCAGTGCTGTTCATGTCGGGTTCGGCACATACACATGCAAACACCCATCCTCCACCACGTTGTTCATTTCCCACCACCAATGTCCCCAGTTTCCCTCTAGTGACCACTCTCTCCTGACTCTCTATAGCAGGCACTTTTCCTTCTCTCCATTCCTCTCTCTGTAACTCTCTTTTTCTCCTCAAATCTCTCAAAGATCATTTCCAACTATTTTATCATAGTAGTCCCTTCTCCATCCCAACTGCCTTATCCATAGCTCTTGAAGACCAGGCTTTAACTGTAGATGCTTCTCCTGGCCCTTGTTTTTACAGTCCTTGAGTCTCATATTATGTTAACTTATAAATGGATGGGCATGGAAATTATCATGCTGAATACTATAAGCCGAAGGAGAGGGTAGACATTGAATAAATGTACTCATTTGTGGGACATAAATAATGAAAGCACCTGCATGGCAGAGCCTGGCAAGCTACCCATGAGTATACCTAGTACCAGTAACTATTATAGACCTCATTCCCTATGACCTGATGGAATGGTTTACGAGGCCCCAGAGTTACTGGAGCAAGCAGATGCCCTTGGAGCTCTACTAGCATGTGACAGGACATATGGCGATGTTAGGGTGCCTGCTGGAGCAATTGATGATCAACGGGAAGACAAGTGATTCTAGTAGATAATAATAATAATAATAATAATAATAATAATAATAATAATGATAGCGAGTAATGATAATGATAATGATAATAATAGGCTAGTACCCTTCTGTGTTTCTACGTACATCACACTAATCCACTCCCCCCTGCCACTACAGCTATAGCTTTCCCATCTCTACCCATCTGTGATCTTCTTTCCAGCCCAGCTTTACACCCTAACACGTGGGGTAAAATCTGTTTGAGTTCCCAAACCAGAACAAGTGCTGTTTCAAGCCAAACATCTTTTGGGATCATCTGTGTTGCTTCATAAATCCCCTGGCCGACCACTAACAAGCAGGAGGTTGACCTCTGAGCGGGTTAAATGCTAGAAGAAAGTGACATATACCAAGCTTTACATTTTTATGGCCCTGGACTTTCCTAGGGCCCACGAACCCCTTTTCGCTTCCTTTTCTCCATAGATCGCTTTGTGGCACATTATTTCTCTTTGTCATAATAATAGGTTTAGAAGCCCAAATACATACAACCAGATGTTGCACCATTCTCAAGATACCAGAGGGGTTAGAATGGGTTCCCAACACGTGACTCTTAAGCTCTAGGCGCTTCCTTGAAGAATTTCCAAGACTTCTAACAAAATTTCCTTGCCAGTGTTCATTTTTAGATGTGATTTCCTAAGCACAGAGTTTGGGAACATGAATGTTCATGACCCCACTTTCTCCAAAAAAAAAAAAAAAAATCTGTCTCTACAAACCAAATTGATCATCAGTAGAAATGGGTTGCTTCGTGATTCTGTTAGGTGAGCGACCCAGAAAGGCAAGAAGTTCTAGAGCGTGCTTCTAGCTGGAGATCAGTCTATTACACACGTTTCCTTTGCTGACTACTAGACAGCTGGACATGGTTGGGGGAATGAGAGTTTACCTTGGAAACCACGCATGGATTTCTTTGTTTTTCCAGAATTTCTATGCTGTAACTACTTAGCCTTAAAGCACTGTAATGCTGATTCTCTCATTCATTTATTGATTGGCTCATATGCACATGGTTGAAAGGCGACTCTTTGGCAGCCATTGTCTGGGAGTGCTGAGGGAACAAAAGTGAATCCAACAATAGACTGTTTACTTCGGGAGGTCAGGAAGTGTGTCTGCCCACCAGGGTGTGCCGCGGGGTGTGTAGAGTCCAAACCTTCTGGGTCAAGGGAGAAGCAGCTCCCAGAGAGGGTTGGCTCTTCCCTGCAGTTTACTGAAAGAAACATATCTAATATCAACACTTGCCGTCACAGTTGCAAAGGAGCAGCTATCTGCGAGAGCAGAAAGGTTGGTGACCAGACTCTGCTAGCGCGTGGGAGGCCGCTCTGTGTGTTGAAAGGGACAGCCAGCCTGTACAGAGGCTAAATGAGACATGGAGGAGCAGTGACAGAGGCAGGGAAGGCGGGAAGCTCTGTGAAAATAATCATTGCAACACAAAAGGAGATGGAGAAATTGGGCGTTGAGGAGAAGGCTTTCGAATGACTTTAAGATTAGAGGCACGACTGCAGGTTCCTGTGGAATAATCCAGTGGAGGGAATAAGCTCTGGGTGTTGGAGAAGAAAGGAATGAAGTGCTGTCGCATCCTTGAGCATGTAAGAAATGATGTTTGGTTGCAGGCGGAGCCTTTGGCTAAGTAAGGGTCGGGGTACCACGAGCTTCACTATTCATGTTCTCCTTTCCTCATCTTCCTTTTCTGTGACCCCATTTTTAGCCTCTCTTCCATGATGCCTTCTTGTTTGAATTCTTTTGTCTCCTGATGTACACTTAGACCTTCTTTTATCAAAAAGCAAAAGGAAAAGAAAATTCACATTCATAGGTTGTTCCACTAGCCGAGGTAAGACTGAAATCTCTCTCTAACAATTACTGGCTGGGCTGCAGAAGTCAATGAGGAGCGTGGTACCAAAGAGGCCTTTGGAGCGTCCATCTTGAACTATGCTTTGAAATGGAAGAAGCAAATTATTATCAGGAGCGGCGGCAATATAGCTGGTCTTCTCTGCAGGCTCACTTTGTCCCTTTCCTTAGCTTTTTTACCTCATCTACACTTACTGATCAATATTTTTTTTTCACTGTTTCCATAGGCACGTAAGTAGTTTCTAAACCTGCTGGGGAGAACTCAGATCAAAGATCTAGATTGCAGTTGTTAGATTTGTCTCTCAATGCATTAAACTAGAGTGGGTTACAGGAAAACCATGAGGCGTTGAATGTGAAGAAGTGAGTGGCGCCCTGCTGGAATATGCTTGAAGAAGAGACTTGGAGGGGACACATCGAAAGCAACCAGATGGTTGTCCCATGAAATCTAGCTGATGCAGTGCCCCACCCAGGTAATTTGAGAAATCTTTTCTCTTATCTGAACTCTCAGATATCGTCATGCCACCTGAATATTGCTCTGTTCACACACTCACTTTCTGTAACAATGCAATTAACACTGCCAGTAAGACCAGTGATATTTCTTTTTAATTTTTTATTGAATCACAGTGAAGTACACCATTACAAGAACAGTGATTGGGTTTCAGTCATATAATGTTACAAAACTGTCCCTTTAGCTGTCTACACATTTCCCAACGTCATCAGTGTCCCCCAGTTTCCCCACTCCTACCACCCACCACCACCTCTATTGGCATTACATTCTCTCTCTCTCTCTCTCTCTCTCTCTATATATATATATATACATATCTATACATAGAGAGAGTATATATTTATACATTCTCTCTATATGTTCCATAGAGAAAGTATATATTTTATATATTCTCTCTCTATATAGATATATAGAGAAAGATATATAGAGAGAGCTATCTCTATAGATATATCTATATGTATCTATATGTATATATGATATCTATATATCTCTATGTATACATATCTATAGGTAGCTATATCTATGTAACGTATATATATCTCTATATATATCTCAGAATCATCACATAGAAATCAGAGCATAAATGGTTGCCCTTTGGAAACACTTTTTGAGATGCTCTAGTTCTGTGTTACCAAAACATGTTTTAGACACAGAAACTCTTGGAAATGACAGATGCTATTTCATTTCAGACATTATTAAAGTAAAGACTCCCAAAGAAGTAGCAAAGGCCAAGACAAAAACTCGGATCTGCTGAGTCCAAACTCCCTTCGATCTACTGAGTGCGCTTCCCAGGGTGGTAAACATGGCAGAAGCAGCAATGGCTATTCCATAGATATATTCGGAGGTGGATCCAGGGGTGGGATTCCTGGGGTGCATCTATCACCAGAGGCTCAGGATGGTACCGTTGTCTGTACTCACCCATCGGATGCATTTGATGTCTGCCTCCTGCTTCACCACAATCACAAAGCCCTACAAGGTTAAGGGCAGATCAGGGGCTGATCTCGTATCATACCAGCCCAGAAAGCTGTCCTAACAGGATCATGTGAAATTTCACTTGTGTCTTACTGGTGAGGGAAAAAAAAACAAAAATGATGTTTCCTGTCCTGGGTTGATCACTGCCAAGCCAGCATGGCACTCACCCCTGCTCGATGTCCATGAAACCAGACTCACCCCTTGGGCCTAAAGGCCCAGCCACCAGGCTCAGCATATGGCTGTGGAAACAATTAGATCTTAGGTAGATCCTGGGTACACTGGTGGTAGTGGCGGAGTAGGGGAGGTGCTCCCAGGAAAAGCAGAATGGTTTGTGCTCCCCAGGGAAAACAGAATGGTTTGTGCTCCCCAGGAAAAGCAAAATAGTTTGTGTCCAGCGGAAGAATTTCTGTGCTCTCCCACTTCCGCTTTCATCTTCCAACTCAGACTCGAGAGTTTTGTCCCGATCTCTGTAAGAAAGCATATCCGACAACCATCTTGGAACACAGACATGGTTCAAAAAAGGGAAATTTAGTACTGTGCAGGAAAATCATACCCATATCTTTCTTCTGGAGGCAAAAATCAGCCAGCTTCCCTTTAAAAAGGGAGTTCCCAAATTCAAGGTCATTCTCTGGGACATGAGCTCATCTGGGTAGTATCTATAGCTGCCACCTGACTCCAAGGCACCTAAAGACAACAGAATCCCACTGGACTTGATCCCTTAGCGCCACCCACCACCTGCTGGGCTTTGAAATCCTGGTCTTGACTCAGGAGTTCCACTCCTGCCTTCTCCAGCACCTATGAGCTCAATGCAGCTAACTGAAGTCTAACTGGAGTCACTCACACTTCAGTTCGCGATAAGAGAGGCAGCCAGCAGGAGGTGCTGCCACTGTGTTTGTCACAGTGAGCCACATCACGGCCATCTGGGTGGCCAAGCACATCTGCTCCGGAAATCAGAGACTTTCCAATTTTACTCTTACATGGCTGCTTGAGCCGGGCTAAGCGCACTCCATCTCCCACGAGCGCTGCCCCATAAACTAAAGTATACCACTGTCATGGCTCTGTGTCCACATGCTGCCTCCCTTTTATTTACTCACTGGCGGCTCTCTGCAATTATCTCTTTTTTAAAATGTCAGTTACTCTCCCCAAAGACCAAGAGCAATCAATACAAACTAGACTTTAGAAGCTACAAGCACTGTCACTACATGACTGAGGAAGGAAGATGTCTCAAGAGGCATCACTAAGCAATGCTGGGAGACTGGAGTCGAAGATGAAACATGCTCATGTACCAGTCCCTATAATACCACTACTGATCATGTGCAGGCTGGAGGGACCGCTCCCACACCAGGGGGTTTCTTGGGCGGCACAGCCTGAGTGAGCCCTCAAGAAGGCTCACAGAGACCCATACCTGGGGTCCTAGAGACCCAATTCTGCTGAGAGTGAGGTGTTGGTAGAAAGGACTATAAAAAAGAGGCTCCCACTCAGAACCCAGGTGACAAGCCCAGGAGATAAAAGCTTAGCTAGGACAAGAGAAGAAAGTACAACAGGCAAGATACTTCCTTTACATGAAATCTATCCCAGTCCTATTCTCCAGCACTGCTTATGGTCCCCTCAGCTTTTACCCAGGAATTCCCTGCTGAGCACAGACCGGGAATACTCCCTGAGCATGATAGATCTTGCCGTACCACCACACACAAAAATAAAAATGATGTACATATTATGATGCAATATCAAGGTCAAGTGAAACATATATCAGGAGGTCTTGTCCAAGGTGGAAATTATCACAAGCGTCTGGCAGTCCGTCAGGAAGTTAGGTAAGACAGAAAATGGAACATTGTGGGTACTAATAATTGTCAAGAAATTTAATGCCAACCTAGAACTGAGCATTAAATAGAGGCAAAAGATACACATGACAGCCTTTAATGTATGTTCTGTAATCCATAGTCTGGAAGGGAAGGAAAGAAAGAGAAAGGGAAGGAAATAGAAATGGAGCCTGCCATGGAGGTGGGCTGGGGAAGGGGGAGAAAACGGGGAGGTTGGGTGGTGGGAGATGGGCACTCTGGTGGAGGGGCGGTGCTGGAACACTGTATGACCAAGACCTTCAAATATGAACTTTTTAATTGTATATCTTTTTATTTGTATATCTCCCTTTGGTGGTATAATAAAATACTTAAAAAAATAAAAAAATAGTAAAGAAAATAAAGATTCATGGTACTTTTTCGCTCGCTTTGGTGCTCAAATATCCTAAGAATGAGTGATAACTGGAGCCTCAGACAAGGAATACATCTATGAGGGTGGAGGAAGAGGAAATTAAGCCTCATTTATCCTCCCTCCCCACAGTTAAACCTTTGCCTTGACTATATTCCTGAGTTTCATTTTCCTTGAATACCTTTGATGCCTCTAAACCAAAACCACCATCCCTACTTCTTTCCAGATCCCTGGTCCTCCCATAATTCCTACAACTTATAGTTTTCACATATCTGCTAAAATAATAGATTCTGTAAGCACGGCAAATTCAAGTCTTAAGAAAGCAGAGGATGCTTCTCTGCAGGGAAGACCGTTCAGTCTGTGACTTACAAGATTGTCTCCCTGTATTTGGGCCCTTTTCCACGAGCTGGCTCAGAAGGTTGCCGCCCCTCTCTCACCTAGTTCGAAGGTGCTGCTCCTGTCTCAGAGGGATTTCACCACAGGGCACTCACTCCCTGGGAGGTTCAAATAAGAGCACTTTTCCAATGACCCCCTTTTTTCCCAACTAAAAGTCAGGACTTCCTCTTAGAAGTTCTGGTGGATGACTGTTGGAGCCTGCAATACTAACTATACTTGTGCTTTGCTGCTTTCCAACCCAGGCAGACCCACGAAGTAGGAGGCCCAGGGCCAAGAGATTCTTTCCCAGTCACAAAGTAATGTGAGAGAGAGAGAGAGAGAGAGAGAGAGAGAGAGAGAAATACAGGGGACATAGACAAGAGGAGAAGTAAAAGTACAGTGCGGCCTGCAATAGGGGCAGGCAGGGGTTTAGGTAGGCATGTTTAGCGTGTAGGTGGTGGAATGTGGCACTGGTGGGAGGATGGGTTCTGGAACACTGATTGTAGAGACGCCAATTATGAACATTTTTGGTAATTCTACTCTTCCCATGGTATAATAAAAATTTTTTAAAAAAGAAAGAGAACAGAGAGAGAGAGAGAAAAAGAGACAGAGAGAGAGGGAGTCAGAGAGAAAGGGAAGGAAAAAAAAAATACCTGCTATAGAGCTGGGATGGAGGGAATGCTAGGGACATTGGTGGGGTGGGAATGGGGCACTGGTGAAGGGATGGGTGCTGGAACAGTGTTGACTGGAGCCAATTCCACTATCTATCACTGTCTTCCCGTTCCTCATCTATTTGCTCAGGCGAGACCAGTAATATCTCCATCTGTCTGTCTCATACTGGTAGAGCCCAAGGGCATCTGCTTGCTCAGGAACATAAAAGGGAGCCATGGGAGTGACCTAATATAATTGTTACTGGTATTTGGCATATCAAATATGGCACGGCGCAGCTTGCCCAGGCTTTTGCCATGTGGGTGGCATACTCTTTGTGATCACCTCTAAATACAGCATTTATTGATGAACCACGCATGCCCAGCTGTGATAGGATCATCTGCTGTGGGTGTTGTTCTGATGAGAGGAAAATTTGATGTGGAAGATGGTGGCCCTCATGGAGCCAAGGAGGGTAGATCTGGCTTGTTGTAAGGCCTGCTGGAATGGCGGGCCAGGAATGGGAACCTGCCATCCCTCATGGGTGCCCGTAAATGACTGGGCGCAGGGAGAGCAAGTAGGGAGACCAATTGGGACATCACTGTAATTGTATATCTCACAGTAGTATAATAAAAAATTTTTTAAAAGATTCTATCCCAATGAAGGTTGTTCAACAAGAGTTTGACCACTGTGACATCATTGCAAAAATGGTACCAGTTCAGAAAAATGGCATTCTCCATTCATCTGGGAAAATGATAGCTAAGTCATTAAACTACTAGAGATATGGGGTCGGAGGCGATAGTCAGTGGGTAGGGCATTTGCCTTACGTGCGCGACCGGGTTCAATCCCGGCATCCCATATGGTCCTCACGTGGTACCAGAAGTGATTCCTGAGCACAGAGCCAGGAGTGGCACCCTGAGCATTGCTGGGTGTGACCCAAAAAGTAAAAATAAAATAAGCTACTAGAGATGAAACTGGAGGGTTTATGATATTTAGAGGAGCTGAAACTCTACCAGTGATAGAGTAGGGAAACCCACAGTGATTACCATGTTTAAATGTGGAGAGAGAAGGAGAACCGAGGGCCCAGGCGCTTAGGAACGCTGGAGACAGTGAGCCACCTCTGGCTGCCCATCACAGGCCATCTAGGACTCAAAAGCGTGTCTATAAACTTGTCTATAAAACGTGTATATAACAGAAAGTGGAAACATAACCACGCCCAAGTTTCCCAATCAGCCTCCTCATTCTTTATTATTCTCATTGTTATAGGTGGTGTATTACAGGAGGTTGCTTTGGAGTAGACATGAGAGGAAGAAAGCATGATTTCTCTGGAGAGATTGTGCAGTGGATATAGGAGCTTGTTTTGCATACAGCCTAACCTGAACTCTAGGTCCACTCCCACAGATGGTCCCTAAGTTCTTCCAGAAATGGTCCCCTGGGCTGGGGCCAGAAGTAAGCCCTGAAAACTGCCGGGTATGGCAGAAAGCCAGAAAATAAGACTGATTTGTGGTCATTCAGGCGTCTCATGGGAAGGTATATAGGGGCGAAACCAAAGCGGGCAGCAGGCATTGCAGGAAGGTGCTGTTGGCAGCTACCTGGGTTCCCCAAGGATATCCAGTCATCCTCATTGTCCAGGAAACTACGTTGCTCCTAAGGTTCAGAGAGGTGATAGCGATTTGATTCATAAAACCAAGTTTAATATTGCTCCAGCTCCAGCTTTATTTGGTACTTTTGCAGGGCTTTTTACAAAGTCAGAAGCTTGTACCTCAGATCCACAGGAGTCAGGTGTTGTAAAAAGTTGCCCATGTAGCTTAATGTCAAGGCCCTAACACATGGGCCCCAGACTAGCTAAGCAGTAGTATGGAGTCAAACTTGGAAATCTGACAGGCTGGCCCAGATGTAGACCCTCTCCTCACTAAGATATGGGCATAATTTCCCTGGGTCTCAGGTCCATGGTCTAGGAAGAGTTTATGGTAGCTCACAGGGGACAGAGGGATTTTGTCCTGAACTCCTGGACTATGTAGGAAGGACTGGCACCGAATGCTTTTCTCTCCCTGCTTCATTTCCCTCATATGATTTAGTTTGGTTTCAGGGAAATTGCTTATGAAGCTTTTACGCTTTACTTTTCCTCTAGCTGCTGCTGGAAGTGTCTTTTCGTTTGGCGTGGGAAATGGACCTGTGGAAGATTGTGGTGGAGCGCCCTCCCTCTCAATGATGACCAGTGGCACGGGTCACTGCGAGAGGAATGTCCAGCGAGAGCCAGCCTGCAGGTGGACCGACTGCCCAAGGTGCGCCCAAGAGCTGACAAGGGTCGCAAGCCTAGAACTCTACTACTCAGCGGCTCTTGTGGGTGAGGTCACAATGGGGGCCATAGGCATTGCCCTCTTTTTATCGTCGCCACAGAGGACAGCAAACATGACAGGAGTGCTTTATGAAAGTCAAGTGTCTGGGCCTTTTGCAGGCTCTCACGGGACAGGAGAGCAGAAGGTCAAGAGTTAGGAGACACGTACCTCATTACAACCCACTTTCTCTTCAGTGTGAGGGCCTCTACAATTCAGAAGGGGTCACAGGATGTCCCTGACATCTTAGATCAATGCGAGGTCTAGGTGTGTGTATTTAAAACTATGTGAGGCAAGTGCTGAGCTGGGCCAGGGGAAGCTAGTTGGTGTGTCTGAAAAGAGCAGGCATTATATGCAGGAGCCCAGAAGTTTGGTCCCTGGTACTACATCTGGTTTCCTGAGTGATCCCAGAACTCAGGAGCTATATGACCTCAGGGTATTACCAATTGTGTGGCACAAAACAAACTTAGGTACTTGAGAAATTGTGTTGAGGAGGAAAGAAAGGGGAGGAGAGGGAGGAAAAAATATGGTGTTTAAGTTTGTTAAAGGTCCTCCATCTTTAAGTTTAGTTGAAGTAATCATTGAAACCCTTCCTCTCCTGTGCATCTTCCTTTCTGGGTGGTTCTCAAATAGAAAAATTTAAGCTTCTCATACAGTATGCGTCCTGCATAGGAAAGAGATCAATACCAAGAAGAAATGTAGAGAGAAATTTAAATAGAACAAATGTAGAGAAAAATTTAAATAGAAAAAAAGGTTAAAAAAAATTAAAGAACCAGCTTTCCGTCTCACACATTTGCCACTCTCACGTTGTGACAATTCCAGCTAGCCTCACTCATTTTGGATCAATACCTACTCTATAGCCAGGTAAATTTGAAATTCTTAGTTCTCCAGAGCATATGTGTTCAGGAAAGTGAGCCGTTCCTCACATTTAAGTGGCGAGAAGCAAGAAGGATTTTATGTCTGGATTACCACCTTAGGCCCATACTCAGCTCTGAGTTCCAGGGGACCCTGGGTAGATCAGCTGGCTGTGTTTGTCTCAAGCCCAAGCAGAACCTGTCACTACTTACATGCACACAGTCCAGCCTCTTAAGGGGTAAGTGCGAGCTTTTTCAGGTCTGTTGGACTGAAGGGACAGTTATGTTGTGAGTGATGATATGGGAGGTGCTCTACCTTCTGGGTCGCACAACCTAGAACTTTCTCATTAGTCCACCAATAGAGTATGCTGCACTTATCTGAGCAACACACCACTGTTCTTGGCCCCAGCTGAGACGTGGCGCGGGAGTTTCACCCGAGCACCGTCTGGTTGTTCTAAGAGCAGTAAGCACTTTGACCTAAGGTTTAGTGGTATCCAGAGTATGGTTGACTTTAAACAACAAAGTGGTGAGGGGCGTCAGCCCCTATTCCATAGTCCAAAATATCTATATACATGTTGATCTCCCAATCTAACTGCTATTGCAAAAATCTTACCAAATGCATCATCAATTAGCACATTTATTTTTTTGTTTGGGGACCACATCCAGCAATGTTCAGTGGCACTTTTGACTCTGCACTCATGGGTCTCTTCTGGTGGGCTCGGGGACCCACCAGGGAGGACCTAGGGGAGTGCTAGGGGATTGAATCCAGGTCAGCGGCATACAAGACAAATGCCCTAGCCCCATACTGTCATTCTGACCCCTCAGAGACAGTAATATTTTATGCTCAAATACCGCCGCGCTTGAGGTGTTGCAGGTGTGACTCCACTGCCCGGACTGCATTGGCAGGTGGCAGACAGGAGCACAGGCTTGCCGCACCCAGGGCTCTGCCCCATGGACCCCTAGATGGGTTGATGGCCTGACACAGAAAAACTGGGCCCCCTAGGATCAGCCCAGAGCCAAAGCAGGGCCTGGCAAACTATGGTGTGTTCGACATGACCAAAACGGTAATAATAATGGATCTCACCCAGCGAATGGGCCGTTACTGTACCCTCTGAGGAAATCGACGAGCAACAGGAAGGCAAGTGAAGAAGCAAGTGATAAGTATCAAATATGTTGTATAAGAAACATTTGTTTGGGGGCCGGAGCAATGAGGTGCAGGGGGTAAGGCATTTGCCTTACATGCCAACCAGGGTTCAATCCCGACTAATACTATAATTCCCCAAGCACCACCAGGTCTAATTCCTGAGGGCAGCCAGGAGTAATCCTGAACATTGCTGGGCATGACAAAGAAAAAAAAAAAAAGAATTTCTTATAAGAAAATCCTAGTGTAAGTACATCCTTGCAATTCATATCAGTTTGTTCAAAGATGCACCTTGTAGCTGTGGCTTCACACCCCAGGGGACTCAGACAAAGAGCCCTATACCCTCTACTGGTGTCAGTGAGGCCCGCTCACATCCCTCTTTCAAAAAAGGAACCAAAAAAACCAAGAGCGTCAGCAGCACTTCTCACTTGGCATCTCAAATATAATTAGAATCTGTCACAAGAAGGGGTTAAATGGTGTCTTTGGGGAAGTAATGAAAAGTAGCTACGATGCTGGCTAAGTACAAAAATAACAAATGAATTTCAGAATAAAAAGTGACCTAGAAAGAAAAAAACCAGTCTAGGATTTGGGAGAGAAATGCAAACAATATTCCATTTGCTTTTGACACGCAGCCTTCAGAGCTACCAGCTGATGAGCCTAGGTCAATGGAGCCACCTAAACCCCGCCCAGCCATGTGTTCTACCTCCAGTGAGAGGCTGGACTAACGTAGTCCTCAATGGCCACAGTGTTGATTTGTTTAGGGGATGGGCTGCAACTTGGACGTATTAGCACGATGCCATCTCATCCTGAGTATTGCCAGGCTAGACTCGGCTGCAAATCTCTGGCACCCCAACCCATCCCCAGAGGTTTGGAGAACTGGTCACAGAAGCCACAGTGTCAGGGCTATGAAGGAAGTCCACTACATGAAGCTGGGCAGGGGCGCTGGAAGGTGGCAGCCAAAGAGGCCAGCCTTGAGTGGAGCAAGTGGCTGGAGCTGGCGTGAATCTGCTGGCAAAGGCTAAGCCTGGCCAGAGTAAGCTGTTCTCCAACAGGAACTTAAAGGGAGATTCATGGTGCGGCTGAAGGCTGCACCTCAGAAATCTTCAGAGAGAGATCAACTCATGGCTCACTACCTGAGAAAGAAGATTGGGTCATTTACATGAATGACTAATTTCCAGACTGAATTCACTGGGCTGTGGGCTTGCACCAAAAACTTCCTGGGAGCTTTGTACCTTCTGTGCTGGGCCTTCACCCCATGAAAGTAAACAGAGGAAAGGCATTCCAATCTTTCAGCATCTTTTACACAGGAGGAGATGGCTTGTTGGGAGGAGGCCAGTCTCTGGACCAAAGATAATGAAGATTGCTGACTGCTCACCTACACCTATCTGACAGTTTGACAGAGCTTTTCTCTAGAGTATGAAGAGGTTGCTAGTTAATAAGAAAGAGTGAGTTTTATCTTTTATAGCAGCATTGTAAGAAGTTTTACCAGATGGGAATAATGTATAGAGTCTGGCATCAAAACTGAGTTGGTCTAAAAGCCCATGGAAACAACCCCTCTTGCCCAAACTCCACAGTAGCTTCGCTCATTCAGTCAGCTGCTCTTCATTCCCAAAATCAATGATGGATTGTTCTGTTGCCACCTGAAGTAGATCATGGAAGATAGAAGGAAAATCAGATCTTTCGAGGCACAGTGCATGAACCATTTCGGTCAAGAGTGCCCAAATTTTTAGAAAGATATTTGTACAAAGCCTCAAAAACTTTAAGGAATGAAACTATGGAATCCGAGTGCCAGTGGCAGACATTATAGTGGTTAGGACATTTGCCTTGCACGCCATCTTCTTCCTAGATTTCAATCCCCGAATTCATGATCACAGTGAAGAAGGCACTTCTAGCAGTGATACAGATACGAGCCATGCGCTTCTGAGCACAGCCAGAGTGTACCCCAAAAGAAAAAAAAAAGGAAGAAGGAAGAAAGGAAGAAAGGAAGAAGAAAGAAGAAGAAAGGAAAAGAAAGAGAAGGGAAGAAAAGAAAGGAAGGAAGGAAGGAAAGAAAGGAAGGAAGGAGGAAGAAGGAAAGAGAGAGAGGAAGAGGAAAGAAGAGAAGAAGGGAAAGGAAGAGAAAGAGAAAGAAAGGAAGAAAGAAAGAAAGAAAGGAAGAAGGAAGAGAAAGAAAGAAAGGAAGGAAGGAAGAGAAGGAAGAAGAAGAGAAGGAAGGGAAGAAGGAAAGGAAGGAGAAAGGAAGAGAAGGAAGGAAGAGGAAGGAAAGAAAAGAAAAAGGAGAGAGAGAAAGAAGAAGGAAGAAGAGGGAAAGGAAGGAAAGGAAGGAAAGGAAGGAAGGAAGGAAGGAAAGGAAAGGAAGGAAAAGGAAAGGAAGGAAGGAGACAGACTTGAGTTGACTTAATAAGGCATGCAATTGTAAATTATATAAGGGGAATAATCCTTTTTATATATTTACTACTTATTAGTACGATCCAGTGGCTTTTGATTACCCTACTAGAGATGTTTCTGCCTGTTACCTTGGGTTTAAGTTATATCTTTTTTCTTTGTCTTCTCCTCCCTCGTCTACTTTCCATTGGACTGCGCGTGTCTGACCAGCTAGACTTTGTACAATTTTATATCTGGGAGCCCTCATTTATTCAGACCTGACTATGTGTTTTTCTCTGCCTTCCAGGACCCCAAATGATTTTCCTTCTGTTTTCCTTCTAGAAATGAGAAAAGGAAGGACACACACTAGAGGGTTTCAGGTCCATACCATCTAAATGCCGATATCTCCATTAGTTTAACGAAACTAATCCTATAAGCGTACTTTATTCTGGCTGCTTACTAAAGCCTAAGTATTTAAACTGTGTTGCCCATTTTAGTCACCTCTTGTTTGCCTAGTATCCTTTTGATGATTCTTTTATCCTTCTCTTCCATGAGCACCAGTACAGGAATGCTTTCCGAGATCCTTGTGCAGCCCTGCATGCGAGAACCTGCTGCATTTTAAAGCAGCCCTCTTTGGTATTTTCATTTTTTATTAGGAAGCTTGACTCGGGGTGCGACATTGAGCTCCTGAACTTTGTCTGTTCCCCTCATATTCTTTTGACTTTACATTATATTGTGGGGTTCTGACCTTTTGGACCAATCTGGTAAGATTTCTCCCTCCTCTTCAGCTTTGTTTACATATGCACAATCTTCAAGGTACCCTAAGCATAAGAGAAAACCAAAGTGCAAAAAATTATCTCAACTTTGAAAACAGCATTTATAATAGAGAGTTAATAGCTGTGCTTTATAGTGTTTCAAAATAATGCCAGCTGTATCAGGTCCCACACCATCATTTTCAAGTCCATCTCACAGCTACTTTGTATTTAAGAAACACATACACACAACTTCTATAATGTGATAAGAATATTCCTATTGAAGTGCATCACGAACCTTTGTGATTGCTGTTTGTCTGATTTTCTCGATGTTCTAGTTGAAACTGGGTATGTGATTGGGAGAATCAGAGAAAGCGGACAGGTAAAAGCTTCTCCCACTTCCTGTTTGTCTGGTATCTCTTGGTATAAGAGTTTGAAATGGTTATAGCTGTAACTGGAATTTCTGTTCTCATCCCTGCTGCCAACTTTCTACCTGGTTCTAAGCACTGGAAATCTAATTACCTTCTTGAAGGGTTCAGAGTCACTGTAACTCCTTCAAGGGAGTTCACTTAC
>JAJIBD010030913.1:0-208893 GCA_021461705.1 Cryptotis parvus
AACAAGAAGTGCAAGGGTTTTCCCTTGCTTCTAAGTTTCATAACTCCCGGCCGGGGTGAGGGAACGGTTTCAATGCTGCCTTTCAGGATTGCCTTAAAAGTCAGAAGTGAAAAGAGGTATCTGATGAACAGAGAGCCTCAGCAGAGCTTTTTTTTTTAGTTTCTAACAATTTAAAAAAGAGAGTTTAGAGGACACATTGGGAAGCTTATGGAAGGGGATGTTCAGTGAGGAGGAGCAATCGAAAAAGCAGCCAGAAACATTGGAATGCTTCAGCACAAGCTTCATGCAGACCAAGTTTGAGCTTTTTCAGGGATCGGGAATGACTCAGAGAAAAATTTGCATTTAGCAAGCATATCTGTACAGAAATTTGGAGGCAGCTAATCCCAGGCAAGGGTATTAGGGAAACTTTAATTTTGCAGGAGGCAAAATGTAGGCAGTCTTCTGCTCTACATATAGCTCGAAGGAAGTCCACAGAAGAAAATGTTCTGCAATTTATAGGAACTGATGAATCAGAAGAAATAAAACTAATGGCAATTTATCTGCCACTATTTCCAAAATGGAACAACTTCCATATTAAAAGAGCTTCATTTGTGTTGGCATGAGACTATGTCTAATCTCATTTAACTGGCCTCCCCGGGCCAGTGGATGCTATTTGGATCTTTTCATAATTTTTGCATCTATACATAGATGGTGCAGTGGGGGTTTTTTTCTCATACAATTGGGGTATTTGCACCTGGATTTTCCTTCTTTAATTATCCAAGCCAATTTAGGTTCTAAAAGATTTAACAACTTTAGTGTTTTCACTGCTTTTGCAAGCCTAACTCTAAGTTCAATTTATGTTGAAGATTTTAGATATAAATAACAATTCTCAGTTGGTCATTACTATAAATAAGGAAAAAATTCCTACTTCCAAAAAAAAAAACACAAAACTGAACATCAACACTGTTGTGACTTTCTTGAGTTTTCAGTCTTAATTTTTTTTAAATGTTGAATTGTTACTATTCTTCATTTTTTTAATTTACCAATAAAAAGTTTTTTCCTTTGAATTATCACCAAAAGTTGAAACAAAAGTTGAATATAAACATATGCTATATTAAACTTATTTAAAAACACTAGCTATATGTATTTTGTCAAATATTAAAAGATATGCAAAGAATGGCTACAATTGTTTAGAACAATTCATATTCATATAAATGACTGTAGTGTTGATAGCTTTTGACTTACAAAGAGTGAGTTCAATGGATATAAAAATGATTTCAGTTACCTTTGATGCCACTAGCCCACACATATCTTCTGTATGGAAATTTCTAGAAGGATTTGGAAATGCTGTTTTGCTGACCAACTGCAGTCTCCTCTCCATGGAGCCTATGGTCTGCCTTCCTCTCACCACATTCCATAGACCCTTAGAAGACCACCCAGCTCTCCTGACCCTTACCACACAGCTGTCCACTGGGTGCCATTGAACCCTGCCCGCAGCATTTTCCTTCTCCGCTCGTGTGGACTGACCCATGAGTTTGAGCTGCTAGCACTGCCCTTTTTTAAAGACCCACAAGATCTTTTCCTCTGCCTTCTTGGTAACAGCCCTGTGCCTCTGATTCAGGTCCTGGACTCTGAGCTGTCAAGAGCAGAACTTGCCAGCTACACCCAAAGATACAGATGCCCCACCCACCCACCCTGTTGAGACCACTCTACTCTGCCAATCAGATGAAGTCCAGGTCACAGGCTCCTCAAGACCTCATGACTGGGTTGCATTGCACCGAACAATGCAATAGATACCAGTTTCTCTTACATGTTGACCCTAAATGAGGAACCTGCCGGAGACAGAGTCAGACAAGTAGTGAGCCATGACAGGGAGGAACTCCATGGAAGATCGTTTCTGGTAGAAATGTAAAACTGATTACCCAAGGAATGGTAACATGTATAAATTGTAATTGACTCTTCATTTGTGATTTGTACAATGTAAATGTAACTGTAAATGTATGTAAATCCTGTGAAAACCATGGGGGAAAAAAAGTAAAATTTCTACCATGAGAAAATCTCAAATGCTGCAATGACAAAACATGGTCAATAAGTCCTTGACTTTTCCACACAAGACATAGAGACCAGGATTTAGTTTGCTACAGTTGACATACATCAGGGTGTGGTTATGACTTCCATTCGAAGTCATAATCATAGGCATCATCTGACCTGGATGTGTCCTGGCTCTCAACCTCATAGAAAGATTATGGAAGGAGTAGGAACATATTAGTACAAATGGCAAGTGCTTCAAATAATTCCAGCAGGCATTCATGCTTAAACCAAAGGAAAAAGGAAGAGAAGCTAAAATCACTGTTCCCTAGTAGCTAATGAAGGATTCATTGGAATTTTCCTCTAGTATTCCAGAAGATCCCAACAGAAATCCATCATCTTAACCCAAAACCATCACTGTTCTGTCTTGACTAATCCCATCACCACCTTCTTCATTTTCTAGGTTAGAAAGTTTAGTCATATATTTAATGTTGCATCAAACTCTCTACATTTCAGACTTTTTTCTTGATCAAGCACTGACTTGGGTCTTACAGCCATACTACCAGAAGGCGCATGAACTTCTCTGATCTTTGGAACACTGGGTTGGTTGGTTTGGTTTTGAGTATAGTGAAAATCTCTCCTGATATTCTTGATAGTATATCACCACACCAGAGTAACTAACCCGGAGAAAGCATTTATTTCAAGAAGTCACCAATAAGGATACACAGATAATGACACCTTCTCAAGCACCTCTCCATACTTAGAAGTATGACTTTACCTGGCAGTTCTAGGGGACCACCAGCACCACCTGATGCCCAGAGACCAGGTGGTGCTCATGATAAAACTTAGGGCCTTCCATGTGCTCCCCCACATGAGTCCCAGCATCCCTGATTTTTTATTGAAACAACATTATAATTTGTTGGCCTAACATATTCTCTTTCTTCTTACATTTACTCTCTCCAAAAAATAACAGATTTCTATAGCTCTGATTCTTTTCTTACACCTGTTCTTACGGACCCCAGTGGTTTCTCAATACAAAACTAAGTTCTGCGCTTAAGACCGGAAAGAGATTCAAGTCTTTAACTGAAGTTTTGTGTCTTTTTGCCATGACATGAAGACTCTGCCCCTCATTTGTCCTGTCTTGTATTTGTACTTTCACCAACTTTTCTCTTGTTACCCCCCTGGATACCACCTACATCTTTGAGAATTGTTTTCCCCCATTGGAATCTTGCTCAAAAAAAGTGGTTGGACTTGTAAGTTTTTGCTAGATTTAAAATGTGAAGCAAAAAGTAAGGCAGAACTATTTGCATTTCCTAAAAACATCAAAATTCGACAAGGCAATTAATTCTGTGCATTGCCTCGAAACTAGCAGGAATCCTCATTAAAGAGCCTCCTCACATAGCATTTTCCTGATTAGAGTTTATATTGTGCTTTGTTACTAAAGAAAAACAATAAAGTGCCTTATGTATTTTTTTCTGATGCCATTTTTTCTTCTATATCATTTTCTCTTGTTCTAATGTTTTCTGAATTATTTATTACGTGTGGTAGGCCACAAAATAATTTTCTCCAAAAGCGATGGCATGTGAAATGTCAGACAAACCAAGGACTAGAATCAATCTGCCTATTCCCCATTGGAATAAAACAGACTTTTGAAGTAGAAGAAATTAAAGAAAAAAGGAATTTATGTGCTCAGATCTGAGACAGAAGTAGAAGAAGAAAGGTGTTATAGCTACTCAATAATAAATGCATGGCTTAGGAAGAAACATGGAAACATATATGAGAAGTGATAATAAGGTGGGAGACCTTCCGTCTGCTATTCTAGAAGCTAACACTGTCTCTACAGGATCCATGTTTTTATAAAACAAATGCTTCAAGAAGCTAATGTTGGTGCAAGTGTTACTAACACTGGTGAATTGATTCAACGCAGGATGACATTTGGGATCAATTAATTCAAAACAATTTCAAAATAAGATAACACCGTGAATCAGAAGCAGAAGCTCATTTAAATATAGTGAAGGGTTGTCTGAAATGACTCAAAACCACGAACTTTCAAAGGGGCAAAGAAACACTAAGTACACAGTTATCTGATGAAGGGTTGGCCATTGGATGTCAACTCTAAACTTTACAATGTAAAGAACTCAAGGATCTATCTTTTTTAAGACACATTTCTCTCATAACACAAAATGGTTTTTAATGACAGTAAACTGTCTTTAAAGATAGTGCCTTTAAGATGACTAGGAGAAGCATAAAGGCTTACCTGGAAGCTAATGCAAAGCTAAGATCATTGGTGAAACATAGTCCTTTAAAATTCTTTAAGAAAAGAAGACACATTCTTATCACTAACATATGCATGTTTTGCCTTTTCTCTCTATTTTTCATTTTCTAGTTCAGGTGCTTTTCAGTGTGAAGGGAATTGTGTTCTAGGAATTTCTGAGCTGAGCATTTATTTTCCTATTTCATATTTCATGGATAGCCAAAAGGAACTCTGTGTATTATTTGTTGCTGAACTGTGACTGAAAAACAGAACTGCACCTTTGAGGTCAGGGTTCTGAGGACAGGAAGGCATTATTTGAAAAATCAAAGTGTTGATGAACAAAGGAAATTGCTTCTCATATTTCTCAGCGTCTGCCTTGTGCCTGACAAACTTCTCAACACAGGATACATTTTTGTTTGTGCGTCTCATATTGAATTTGGCATAATTCTGCCTTCCCTTTCATCAGGACATCAAATTAGGTTGGAATTAGTGAAGGAGATGGCACAGACATTCATAGAAGTGGGTACCATTTTGAAGGACCCCCTCAGTCCTTATCTTTGCTCTAAAGCAGGATTATTCATCGTTCTAGAAGACTATTATTGTTCTAATTGATATTATTTTAATTGTTATTAGAATCAGGTGAATTCCACTAATTCACTCAAGTATTCTAACATATAAGTAGGTAGAGAGATAGTTAGAGAGATGGGTAATTGCAATGTTCTGATACAGAACTGGGTACTGAAAATAGAATAAAACCATATGAATAAAATACTTCTCTTCAACAGTTCAATAATCCAATAGATAATAAATGCTGGTTAAATTGCTTTTGACAGAAGGACTGAGGTGGGGAAACTGGCACTTTGATGGTGGTAAAAGTGCAGTAGTGCTGGGGATTGAGCCAAGTCAACCACACGTAATGGAAGGGCTTTACATACCATACTATCTCTCAGCTTCAAACAAAGCTGATATCTGTTCGAATGATGAGTTCCTGGTACCCTAACCTGGATGACAGCATTGAACTGTTGCTCCATGCACACAGATAAATGCTGGAGATCAGAGGTGACTCATCAATAAATGCTGGAGATCAGAGGTGACTACAAGAGTATGCCACCTGCACAGCAGAGCCTGGCCAGCTACCCGTGATGTATTTGATATGCCAAATACCAGTAACAATTATAAACCTCATTCTCATGACCTGATGGAATGGTTTGAGGCTCTTTATGTTCCTGGAGCAAGCATATGCCCTTGGGCTCTACTAGCATGAGACAGGACATATGGAGATGTTACTGGTGCCCACTTGACCAAATCGATGATAACAGTGATACAGTGAAAGACAGTGATACAGTGATACAGTGAAAAGTACAGTAATCAGTAATTTTGTACATTAAAGCTGGAAAAGATCACACTCTTACAAACATGTTACCTAAACTACATAAAAATAAGATATTTTAAAATTTCTTATCTTGCAATTAACTAAAAGAAAATGATACAGTCATATGAGATTTAGAAATACATCCTATTTCTAAATCAGAAAAGCTGCTATATCACATAAAACTTCTAAACTAAGTGACTCACATGACAACTTAAAATATATCTTTGGGTCCAAGAAATCCTTCCTCACAGTTAAGTTAAAACTTCCCTTTTGTTGTGTGGTTCTAGAGCTTTTGGAGTTTTTCTGAGAAGCTCGCTGAGAGGAGAGGGTAGAGAAACATTCTTTGACCACCCTTGCCCAGAAGTGGCACACAGTCCTACTAATTTTCCACCAGGGAACTCATTACATAGTTCCACCATTGGTGCCTGATGAGGAGAACTGGCCTTTTTTTCAAGTAGCTCTAGAAAAGAGCAAGTAACTTTTGCATGAAAAGCTAGCAGTCTCTGCCGACATAGAGGTTGCACTGTGGCAACGTAAATGTGGATTCTTTTATTCTTTATCCCCAGTAAGGCAGTGGTGGTAGGTGATGCAGCTGGTGACTTGTATTATAGGAGAACAAGACGACAGGATGATGGGAGCAGAAAAAGCATTTTTCCAGACAATAAACAGTATCGTGGGTGCAGGTTGAGAAGGTAGATCATGAATGTCTGAGGAATGGAAAACAATAGCTAGGGCCTTGAAGCCCATTTCTTTTAGGATTTTGACTAAATAAAGTGATAGTGGGATCTGAGTCCTTGTAGAAAATGAGACATTTTACTTGCCTTCGAGATAATGATGAAATTTGGTTTTTTGAGTCTCTGAATTGGATTCCTCTGATGAGAATGCCTAATGACTTCTTGGGAAGAGTAGTTGACACTTAGTATTCTATAATCTTTCTGAGGAAGTGTAACTAGAGTCAATGAATAATAGAAACGGTATCTATCTGTCACTGTAATTATAACCCTGAATTATGTTCACCCTGCATTCCAAGGCCTGTATACACTCTTGTAACATCCAAACATGCACAACTCTAGACCTGTGAGCATTGTATTTTCCAAAAGTGCATGCCCTTATATTTGTTGTTCTTTCATTTTATTTTTGTTGGTTTGGGGAATATATAGTGAGGCTCAGGGATTAGTCCTGGCTCTGTGATCAGGGATCACTGTTGGCAGTGCTCAGGGGACCATGTGGAATGTTGGGTATTGAACTTGGATCAGCATGTGCAAGGCCCTTTTTTTTAAAAATTTTTTTAATTATTTTAGTTATTTTAATATTCACTTCTTGTTCAAAAAATTCACTTCTTGTTCATAATTATTTTGTAGTAGTTTCACCACTCTCTTTTATGTTCTCTTCTGTGAAAGGAAGGAAGGAAGGAAGAAAGAAGGGAGGGAGGGAGGGAGGGAGGGAGGGAGGGAGGGGAGGGGAGGGAGGGAGGGAGGGAGGAGGGAGGGAGGGAGGGAGGGAGGGAGGGAGGAGGAAGGAAGGGAAGGAAGGAAGGAAGGAAGGAAGGAAGGAAGGAAGGAAGGAAGGAAGGAAGGAAGGAAGGAAGGAAGGAAGGAAGGAAGGAAGGAAGGAAGGAAGGAAGGAAAGGAAGGAAGGAAGGAAGGAAGGAAGGAAGGAAGGAAGGAAGGAAGGAAGGAAGGAAGGGTGAGGAGACTATTTCAGTGTTCTTTCAAATTCCCTCTAATTTGCCTTCTTTAAATAAAAGTTTACCCTTTGCCTTTGAATTTATCTCTCTGATTAAACATTTCTTGAAACTCTAGAATAGGTTTGCTTAAAATGTCACAACCTTCCAAAAAAAGTGAAAATGATCAGATTACTATTGTCTAATTCAGATAAATATAGTTTATTTTTAAATAACTTTAAAACCCAGAGAAACATAAAGTGAATATGCCAAGAAACCAGCTGTAATCTTCTGTCCTCATTCAGTGAGCACATTTTCAATATTTTTGTGTTCTTTTTGTACTTTCTTCAAAAAATAAGATAGTACAGTTTTGTAACCTTCATGTAACAGTATTCTACAATCACATTTCCACCTCTATTTCTCACAAGTCTTCAATAGTTATTTATTTTTCAGCAGAAGTCAAAGATTCTATCAGCATCTCCAAGAGGGCATATATAGTTTGGAAAATTATAATGTTATACTTACAAAGCAAAACAAGCATGTTATATAAATGATAGAATGTAAAGCATCAAAATTTTTTTCCTGATGAGGACATTGATCTGGACTCCTAAACCTGGGCATGTCAGCACTTGGAGATGATAATTAGATTATGATGTTCTTTGGAATGGGAACCCAGGGTATTAAGGATTGGGAAATTCAGCATCTCTATGGCCAAATGTTCCATTTAGTCAATTCCCCTCTCCCCAAGTCTGGAGAATTAACGTTGGCTAGCTTCTACGGCTACTTCAGACCGCCCAATGCAAGTAATGGATGAAAAAAGGGAAGCATGTTTTTGCTTTTTGGAAGCTTGTTCCTCTCCGTGAGTAGCCCCCAGTGTACATCTCACCACCTGTGTCCCCAGTTTGCCTCCAGCCACCCCCCACCCCACTCGTCTGTCTCTGTGGCAGGCACTTTTCCCCCCTCCCTCCCCATTGCAGGCAGTTTTCTTCTTTCTCTTACTCTACCCTTTTGAGCATTATGGTTTACAGTACAGATAGTGAGAGGTGATCGCGTTTGTTCCTTTACGCACTTTCAGCAGGCAGTTCTTATCCAGAGTGATCATTTCCAACTATCTTTGTCATAAGGGTCCCTTCTCTATCCCAGCTGCCTTCTCCTGCAACACTTGAAGAAGGCTCCCAACTGTGGACCAATCTTCCTGAACCTTGTTTCTTCTTTTGGGGGATATTAGTCTCATATTATGGTTTTTATATATCCCAGAAATGAGTGCAATCATTATCTGTCCCCCTTCTGACTCATTTCATTCAGCACAATACTCACTATGTCCATCCATTTATAAGCTAATTTCATGGCTTCATTTTTTTTTACTAACAGTTGCATAGTATTCCATTGTGTACATGTAACTATAGTTTCTTTAACCAGTCATCTGTTCTCAGGCACTCATATTGTTTCCAGATTCTGGCTATTGTAAATAGTGCTGCAATCAACATAGATGTGCAGATGTCATTTCTGTTCTGTGTTTTTGCACCCCAAGAATATATTTCCAAAAGTGGTATTGGTGGGTTACATGAAAGCTCAATTTCTAGCTTTTTGAGGAATGACTGTATTGTTTGCCAAAAAGGATGGACCAGTCAGCATTCCTACCAACCATGTAAGAGAGTCCCTTTCTCCCCATATCCACTCCAGCACTAGTTGTTCATGATCTTTTTGATGTGTCCCAGTCTCTGTAGCATGAATATATATCTCATTGTTGTTTTGATTTGCATCTCCCTGATGATTATTGATGTAGAATATTTTTCATGTGTCTTTTGAACATTTGTATTTCTTTTTGAGGAAATTTCTGTTCATTTCTTCTCATTTTGTATGGAGATGGATTTTTTCTTGTAAAGTTATATATCCTGGATATCTTATATCCAGTGCCTTATACATCTTGGATATCAACACCTATCTGAGGAGTATTGGATAAACCATTTTCCCTATCTGTGGCTGCCCTTAGATCTTGGTAACTATCCAGCATTCCCTCGGCACAGCTCAGACTTCTCCGAGTTAGACTGAATGAGCTTTCTTAAATATATATGTGTGTGTGTGTGTATGTGTGTGTATGTGTATGTATGTATTCTCCATACAAGTTTCAGTTTGGGGTCAAAGAGATAATAATTCAGGGAGTAAGGTACTTCTCTTGCATACAGATTACTCGAGTTTGATCTCTAGCATATGGGCCCCTAAGAGTGTCAGGAGTGATCCCTGACTACAGAGCTTAGAGTAAAACTTGAGCCACACTGAGTGGGTCCCCAAAACCAAAAAACAAAGAAACTTCAGGTTAGTTCCAGCTAACGCCTTATTACCCTTTTCTCCAATTCAAGTCCTTTCAGTGCCCAATCTGTGACCTGCTTTTGTTGCCATGGTTATGTCATTAATTTTCCCAGATTTACTCTAATTTACACTGATTTACAATGCGGTTAAAGCCACGTTTCTGACACTCAGTGCCCAAGAACCACACTCACCCCAGAGTGTCCGCAGCCCTCCGCCCCTGTCCTAGGTCCTCTCTCACCAGCACCCAACCCCACTTACTCTCAGTCCCGTAGGCTGACACTTGGGGTCTGTTAGCATAGGCCTAAACCCTGCTTTGCACCCACAGCTCCCTTGGCTTATTCTTCTTGAGCTCTGCAATGTCTTGCAATTCAAAGAACCTCTTATATCAACTGAACCTCAGCTTGTAAATCCCAGCCCCCCCCATCCCCACTCCCTCATCCTCCACTAAAGGCCCGTTTTTAGCAAGGGTTTCTCATGAACAAGATATTCCATAATTGCCCTATCAAGGGAAAAGCTCCTTTGATGCCATCCCTGCTCACTCTCACTCCCTCACCATCTCCGTCTCCACCTCCCCTGTGACTTCTGTGTTCTTTTGTTTTATCTTGTTTTGGGACCGCACCCAAGGATGTTCTGGTTCTGCACTCAGGAATCACACATTGTTCAAGGGACCATTTGGGATGCTAGGGGTCCTAACCCAGGCCTGCTGTGTGCAAGGCAAACGCTGTACTATCTCTCTAACCCCTCTGTGTTTTTTTTCCTTTTTTTAATTATTGAATCACAGTAAGAAACAGAGTTTCAGTGCTGTTCATGTCGGGTTTCGGCATACACATGTGTTCAAACACCCATCCCTCCACCGGTGTTCATTTCCCACCACCAATGTCCCCAGTTTCCCTCCTATTAGTCTCCCCTCCTGTCTCTATGGCAGGCACTTTCCTTCTCTCCATTCCTCTCTCTGTAACTCTCTTTCTCCCTCAAAGATCTCAAAGATCATTTCCAACTATTTTATCATAGTAGTCCCTTCTCCATCCCAACTGCCTTATCCCATAGCTCTTGAAGCAGGCTTCCAACTGTAGATGCTTCTCCTGACCCTTGTTTTTACAGTCCTTGGGTCTCATATTATGTTCGCTTATAAATGGATGGGCATGGAGAATTATCATGCTGAGTAAAATAAGCCAAAAGGAGGGGAACCGACATTGAATAATTGTACTCATTTGTGGGACATAAATAATAATCCCACCTGCATGGCAGAGCCTGGCAAGCTACCCATGATATGCCAAATACCAGTAACTATTATAGACCTCATTCCTATGACCTGATGGAATGGTTTGAGGCCCTTTAGTTCCTGGAGCAAGCAGATGCCCTTGGGCTCTACTAGCATGTGACAGGACATATGGAGATGTTAGGGTGCCTGCTGGAGCAAATTGATGATCAACGGGAAGACAAGTGATACAAGTGAATAATAATAATAATAATAATAATAATAATAATAATAATAATGATAATGATAATGATAATGATAATGATAATAATAGACTAGTACACTCTGTTTCTACTGGTCACAAATCCCTCTCCCCCTGCCACTGAATGCTTTTTTCATCTCTTTCCCATCTGTGTCTTCTTTCCAGCCCAGCTTTACTCCCTAACACTGGGTGGGTAAAAATCTGTTTGAGTTCCCCAAACCAGAACAAGTGCTGTTTCAAGCCAAACATCTTTTGGAATCATCTGTGTTGCTTCTTAAATCCTGTCGACCCACTAAGAAACAGGAAGTTGTTCTCTGAAGCAGGTTAAATGCTTGAAGGAAAGTGACATGTGCAAGGCTTTGCATTTTCAACATGGCCCTGGACTTTCCTAGGGCCCACGAACCCCTTTTGCTTCCTTTTCTCCATAGATCGCTTTGTGTGGCACATTATTTCTCTTTGTCATAATAATACGTTTAGAAGCCCAAATACATACAGCAAAATATTTCTCATTCTCAAGATACCAGAGGGGTTCGAATGAGTTCCCAACATTGACTCTTAAGCTCTAGGCACTTCCTTGAAGAATTTCCAAGACTTCTAATAAAATTTCCTTGCCAGTGTTCATTTTTAGATGTGTTCAACACAGAGTTTGGGGACATGAATGTTCATGACCCACTCTCCAAAAAAAATCTGTCTCTACAAACCAAGTTGATCATCAGTGAGAAATGGGTTGCTTCGCAGTTCTGGTGGGTGGGCGACCCAGAAAGGCAGAAGTTCTAGACGTGCTTCTAGCTGGAGATCAGTCTGTTACACACCACGTTTCCTTTGCTGACTGCTAGACATGGACATGGTGCTAAATTATGGTTTACCTTAGGAAACCACGCATGGATTTCTTTGTTTTTCCAGAATTTCTATACTGTAACTACTTGGCCTTAAGGCACAGTAATACTGATTCTCTCATTCATTTATTGATTGGCTCATATGCACATGGTTGAAGGCGACTCTTTGGCAGCCATTGTCCTAGGTGCTGAGGGGAACAAAAGTGAATCCAGCAGACAGACTGTTTACTTCGGGAGGTCAGGAGTGTGTCTGCCGCACCAGGGTGTGCCGCAGGGTGTGTAGGTCCAAACCTTCAGAGTCAAGGGGAGAAGCAGCTGAGAGAGGGGTTGGCTCTTCCCTGCAGACTGCTGAAAGAAACATGTCTAATATCAACACTTGCCGTCACAGTTGCAAAAGAGCAACTATCTGCGAAGACGGAAAGGTTGGTGACCAGACTCTGTGGCGCGTGGAACTCTCTGTGTGTTGAAAGGGACAGCCAGCCTGTACAGGGCTAAATGAGACATGGAGGAGCAGTGACAGAGGCAGGGAAGACGGGAAGCTCTGTGAAAATAATCAGCAACAAAAAGGAGTGGAGAAATGAGACGTTGAGGAGAAGGCTTTCGAATGACTTTAAGATTAGAGGCACGACTGCAGGTTCCTGTGGAATAATCCAGTGGAGAATAAGCTCTGGGTGTTGGAGAAGAAAGGAATGAATTGCTGTCGCATCCTTGAGCATGTAAGGAGTGATGTTTGGTTGCAGGCGGAGCCTTTGGCCTAAGTGAGGTCGGGAACACGAGCTTCACTATTCATGTTCTCCTTTCCCTCATCTTCCTTTCTGTGACCTCATTTTTCGCCTCTTCCCATGATGCTCTTGTTTGAATTCTTTTGTCTCCTGATGTACACTTAGACCTTCTTTTATCAAAAAAGCAAAGGAAAAAAAAGAAAATTCACATTCATAGGGTGTTCCACTGTCGAGTAAGGCTGAAATCTCTCCTCTAACAATTACTGGCTGGGCTGCAGAAGTCAAATGAGACGTGGTACCAAAGAGGCCTTTGGAAGCGTCCATCTTCGAACTGTGCTTTGAAATGGAAGAAACAAATTATTATCAGAACGGCAACAATATTAGCTGGTCTTCTCTGCAGGCTCACTTTCTGTCCCTTTCCTTGGCTTTTTACCTCATCTACACTTACTGATCAATATTTTTTTTCCTATTTCCATGGGCACATTGAGTAGTTTCTAAACCTGCTGGGAGAACTCGGATCCAAAAGATCCAAGATTGCAGTTGTTAGATTTGTCTCTCAATGCATTAAGCCTAGAGTGGGTTGCAGGAAACCATGAGGCATTGAATGAGAGTGAGTAGCGCCCCTGCTGGAATATACTTGAAGGAGGTCTTGGAGGACATCGAGAGCAACCAATGAGTTGTCCCATGTAAATCTGGCTGATGCAGTGCCCACCCAGGTAATTTGAAGATCTTTTCTCTTATCTGAACTCTCTGATATCGTCATGCCACCTGAATGTTGCTCTGTTCACACACCTCCTTTCTGTAACAATGCAATGTCTAACACTGCCATTAAGACCAGTGATATTTCTTTTAATTTTTTTTATTGAATCACAGTGAGGTACACCATTACAAAGTTGTTTGTGATTGGGTTTCAGTCATATAATGTTACAAAACTGTCCCTTTAGCAGTCTACATTTCCCACCATCATCAGTGTCCCCAGTTTCCCTCCTACCAACCCCCACCACCCCTCTATGGCACATTGTATACATTCTCTCTCTCTCTCTCTCTCTCTCTATATATATATATATACATATCTATACATAGAGAGAGTATATATTTTATACATTCTCTCTATATACATAGAGAGAGTATATATTTTATATATTCTCTCTCTATATAGATATATAGAGAAAGATATATAGAGAGAGCTATCTCTATAGATATATCTATATGTATCTATATGTATATATGATATCTATATGTATCTATGTATATATATCTATAGGTAGCTATATCTATGTATCTATATATATATATATATATATCTCAGAATCTCATAGAAATCAGAGCATAGATAGTTGCCCTTTGGAAACACTCTTTGAGATGCTCTAGTTCTGTGTTGCCAAACATGTTTTAGACACAGAAACTCTTGGAAATGACAGATGCTATTTCATTTCAGACATTATTAAAATAAAGACTCCCAAAGATGCAAAGGCCAAGACAAAAACTCGGATCTGCTGAGTCCAAACTCCCTTCGATCCACTGGTGCGCTTCCAGGGGTGGTAAACATGGCAGAAGCAGCAATGGCTATTCCATGCAGAATTATTGTGGTGGATCCAGGAGTGATTCCTGGGTGCAGTCTGTCACCAGAGGCTCAGGATGGTCCCGTTGTCTGTCCTCACCCACGGATGCATTTGATGTCTGCCTCCTGCTTCACCACAATCACAAAGCCCCTACAAGAGGTTAAGGGCAGATCAGGGGCTGATCTCTTATCATACCAGCCCAGAAAGCTGCCCTAACAGGATCATGTGAAATTTCACTTGTGTCTTACTGGTGAGGAAGAAAAAAAACAAAAAATGATGTTTCCTGTCCTGGGTTGATCACTGGCAAGCAGCATGGCACTGCCCTGCTTGATGTGCATGAAACCAGACTCACCCTTTGGGCCTGAAGGAAAGGCCTTCCAGGCCTTCAGCATATGGCTGTGTAGAAGCAATTAGATCCTAGGTAGATCCTGGGTACACTGGTGGTAGTGGCGGGGTAGGGGAGGTGCTCCCCAGGAAAAGCAGAATGGTTTGTGCTCCCCAGGGAAAGCAGAATGGTTTGTGCTCCCCAGGAAAAGCAGAATGGTTTGTGTCCGCGGAAGAATTTCTGTGCTCTCCCACTTCTGCTCATCTTCCGACTCAGACTCAGAGAGTTTTGTCCAGATCTCTGTAAGAAAGCATATACGACAAGCATCTTGGAACACAGACATGGTTCAAAAGGTAAATTTATTACTGTGCAGGAAAATCATGCCCATGTCTTTCTTCTGGGCAAAATCGGCCAGCTTCCCCTTTAAAAAAAGGGGAGTTCCCAAATTCAAGGTCATTCTCTGGGACATGAACTCATCCTGGGTAGTATCTATCGCTGCCACCTGACTCCAAGGCACTTAAAGACAACAGAATCCCACTGGACTTGTTGCTCCCACCAGCACCACCCACCACCTGCTGGGCTTTGAAATCCTGGTCTTGACTCAGGGGTCTCCTGCCTTCTCCAGCACCTATGAGCTCAATGCAGCTAACTGAAGTCTGTGAGTCACTCACACTTCAGTTCTTGACACAAGAGGCAACCAGCAGGAATTGCTACTGTGTTTGTCACAGTGAGCCACATCGGCCATGTCTGGGTGACCCAGCATCACCCCGGAAATCAGAGACTTTCCAGTACTTTCCTCTTCCATGGCTGAGCCGGGCTAGCGCCTCCATCTCCCAGGGGCGCTGCCATAAATAAGAATGCCACTGTCATGGCTCTGTGTCCCTCATGCTACCTCCCTTTTATTTGCTCACTGACGCTCTCTGCAATTATCTCTTTTTTAAAATGTCAGTTCCTCTCCCCCAGAAGACCAAGAGCAATCAGCCACAAACTGAACTTTAGAAGCTCCAAGCACTGTCACTACATGACTGAGGAAGGAAGATGTCTCAGAGGCATCACTAAGCAATGCTGGGAGACTGGAGTCGAATGAGACATGCCCATACCAGTCCCTATAGCCCTTGATCTATGCAGGCACGGAGGGGGATGCTCCCACACCAGGGGGTTTCTTAGGCACAGCCTGAGTGAAGCCCTCCAAGAAGGCTCACAGAGACCCATACCCTGGGGTCCTAGAGACCCAATTCTGCTGAGAGTGAGGTGTTGGTAGAAAAGGACCCCCACTTAAGAGGCTCCCACTGGGAACCCAGGTGACAAGCGGAGATAAAAGCTTGGCTAGGACAGAAGAGAAAGTACAACAGGCAAGATACTTCCTTTACATGAAATCTATCCCAGTCCTATTCTCAGCACTGCTTATGGTCCCCTCAGCACCGCCAGGGGTCCCTGCTGAGCACAGACCCAGGAATACTCCCTGAGCATGGTCAGATGTTCGCCGTACCACCACACACAAAAATAAAATAGTATGTACATATTATGATACCAATATCCAAGGTCAAGTGAAACATATATCAGGAGGTCTTGTCAAAGGTGGAAATTATCACAAACGTGTGGGAGTCAGAGGTTAGGTAAGACAGAAAATGGAACAGGGTGCTAATAATTGTCAAGGGTACTAATGCCAACCTAGAACTGAGCATTAAATAGAGGCAAAAAAGATACACATGACAACCCTTTAATTTATGTTCTGTAATCCATAGTCTGGAAGGGAAGGAAAAGAGAAAGAGAGAGAAAGGGAAAGAAATAAAGAACCTGCCATGGAGGTGGGCTGGGGGAAGGGGGAGGGAACTGGGGATGTTGGTGGTGGGAGATGGGCACTGGTGGAGGGACGGATGCTGGAACACTGTATGACCAAAACCCAAACATGAACTTTTTTAATTGTATATTTTTTATTTGTATATCTCACGGTGGTATAATAAAATACTTAAAAAATAAATAAAATAGTAAAGAAAGTAAAGAACCATGGTACTTTTTCGCTCACTTCTGGTGCTCAAATATCCTAAGAATGGTGATAACTTTAGAACCTGGACAAGAATGCATCTAGCAGGGGTGGAGGAAAGGAAATTAAAGCCTCATTTATCCCTCCCTCCCCCACAGTTAAACCTTTGCCTTAAACTATATTCCTGAGTTTCATTTCCTTGAATACCTTTGATGCCTCTAAACCAAAACCACCATCCCTACTTCTTTCCAGATCCCTGGTCCTCCCGCAATTCCTACAACTTATAGTTTTCACATATCTGCTAAAATAGATTCTGTAAGCATGCGGCAAATTCAAGTCTTAAAGCAGAGGATGCTTCTCTGCAGGGGAAGCCCGTTCAGTCTGTGACTTACAAGATTGTCTCCTGTATTTGGGCCCTTTTCCATGACTGGCTCAGGAAGGTTGCCGCCCCTCTCTCACCCTAGTTCCGAAGGTGCTCACTCCTGTCTCAGAGGGATTTCACCACAGGGCACTCACTCACCAGGAGGTTCAAATGAAACCCCTTTCCAATGACCCCCTTTCCAACTATAAGATCAGGACTTCCTCTTAGAGTTCTGTGGATGACATTGAGCTCTGCAATCTAACTATCCTTGTGCTACTGCTTCCAGACAGGCCTGACCCAGAGGTAGGAATGGCTTAGGGGCCCAAGAGATTCTTTCCCAGTCACAAAATGCAATAGAAGAGAGAGAGAGAGAGAGAGAGAGAGAGAGAGAGAGAGAGAGAAATACAGGGACATAGACAAAGAGATAGAGAAGTACAATGCGCCTGCAATAGGGGCAGGCGGGGTTGGGGTGGGCATGTTTGGGAATTGGGTGGTGGAATTTGGCACTGGTGGAGGGATGGGTTCTGGAACACTGTATTGTAGAGACCCAATTATGAACATTTTTGTAATTCTATGTCTCACATGGTATAATAAAAATTTTTTAAAATGAAAGACAGAGAGACAGAGAGAGAGAAAGAGACAGAGAGAGTCAGAGAGAAAGGAAGGAAAATAAAAAATGCCTGCTATAGAGCTGGGATGGAGGGAATGTGGGGACATTGGTGGTGGGAATGGGGCACTGGTGAAGGGATGGGTGCTGGAACAGTGTATGACTGAGACCCAATTCACTATCTATCACTGTCTTCCCGTTCATCATCTATTTGCTCGAGCGGGCACCAGTAATATCTCCATCTGTCCTGTCTCATGCTAGTAGAGCCCAAGGGCATCTGCTTGCTCCAGGAACATAAAGAGCCTCATGGGAATGACCTAATATAATTGTTACTGGTATTTGGCATATCAAATATGACACAGGCAGCTTGCCAGGCTTGCCATGTGGGTGGCATACTCTTGTAGTCACCTCTAAATACAGCATTTATTGATGAACCACGCAAGCCCGGCTGTGATAGGATCATCTGCTGTGGGTGTTGTTCTGATGAGAGGAAAGTCCGATGTGGAAGATGGTGGCCCTCATGGAGTGGGGAGGGGTCGTCTGGCTTGTTGTGAGGCCCTGCTGGAATGGCGGCCAGGGCTAGAACCTGCCATCCCTCCTGGGTGCCTCGTGAGCGGCTGGGCGCAGGGAGAGCAAGTAGGGGAGACCCAATTATGAACATCTTTGTAATTGTATATCTCACAGTGGTATAATAAAAAATTTTTTAAAAGATTCTATCCCAATGAAGGTTGTTCAACAAGAAGTTTGACCACTGTGACATCATTGCAAAATGGTACCAGTTCCAGAAAAATGGCATCTCCATTCATCTGGGAAAATGATAGCTAAGTCATTAAACTACTAGAGATGGGGTCGGAGCGATAGTCCAGTGGGTAGGGCATTTGCCTTGCACGCAGCCGACCCGGGTTCAATCCCCGGCATCCCATATGGTCCTCCACGTGGTACCAGAAGTGATTCCTGAGCACAGAGCCAGGGGGTCCCCTGAGCATTGCTGGGTGTGACCCAAAAAGTAAAAAATAAAATAAACTGCTAGAGATGAAACTGGAGGTTTATGATATTTAGAGGAGCTGAAACTCTACCAGTGAAATTAGGGAAACCCACAGTGATGCCATGTTTAATGTGGAGAAGGATTCCCCGAGGCCTTGGGAGCTGCGGAGGGCAGTGAGGCACCTCTGCTGCCCATCACAGGCCATCTAGGACTCTAAAAACGTGTCTATAAACTTGTCTATAAACGTGTATATAACAGAAAGTGGAAACATAACCACAACCCAAGTTTCCCAATCAACCTCCTCATTCTTTTATTATTCTCATTGTTATAGGTGGTGTATTACAGGAGGTTGCTTTGGAGTAGATTTATGAGAGGAAGAAAGGAATGATTTCTCTGGAGAGATTGTGCAGTGGATAAGGAGCTTGTTTTGCATGCAGCCTACCTGAACTCTAGGTCCACTCCCACAGATGGTCCCTAAGTTCTTCCAGAAATGGTCCCTGGGCTGGGAGCCAGAAGTAAGCCCTGAAAACTGCCAGGTATGGCAGAAAGCCAGAAAATAAGAATGATTTGTGGTCATTGAGCGTCTCATGGGAAGGTATATAGGGGCAGAAACCAAAGCAGGCAGCAGGCATTGCAGGAAGGTGCTGTTGGCAGCTACCTGGGTTCCCCAAAGATATCAGTCATCCTCATTGTCCAGGAAACTCGTTGCTCCCTAAGGTTCAGAGAGAGGTGATAGCGATTTGATTCATAAAACCAAGTTTAATCCATTGCTCCAACTCCAGCTTTATTTAGTACTTTTGCAGGGAGCTTTTTAAAAAGTCAGACGCTTATTACTTCAGATCCACAGAGTCAGGTGTTTTGTAAAGTTGCCCATGTAACCCCACATGTCAAGGCCCTACCCCACGAGCCCCAGACAGCTAAGCAGTAGTATGGAGTCAAGCTTGGAAATCTGACAGGCTGGCCCAGATGCCACCCCTCTCCTCACTAAGATATGGGCATAATTTCCCTGGGTCTCAGGTCCTTGGTCTAGGAAGAGTTTATGGTAGCTCACAGGGGACAGAGGGATTTTGTCCTGAACTCCTGGACTATGTAGGAAGGACTGGCTCGAATTCTTTTCCTCTCCCTGCTTCATTTCCCCCTCAATTGTACTGATTTAGTTTGGTTTCAGGGAAGTGCTTATGAAACTTTTACACTTTCTGTTCCTCTAGCTGCTACGGAAGTGTCTTTTTCATTTGACGGGAAATGGACCTGTGGAGATTGTGGTGAGGGCGCCCTCCCCTCTCAATGATGACCAGTGGCACCGGTCACTGCCGAGAGGAATGTCAAGCAGGCCAGCCTGCAGGTGGACCGACTGCCCCAGAAGGTGCGCAAGGCCCCAACGGAAGGTCACACGCGCCTGGAACTCTACAGTCAGCTCTTTGTGGGTGAGTCACAATGGGGGCCATAGGCATTGCCCTCTTTATATGCGTCACCACAGAGGACAGCAAACCTGACAGAATTCTTTATAAAAGTCAAGTGTCTGGGCCTTTTGCAGGCTCTCACAGGACAGGAGAACAAAGGTCAAGAGTTAGGAGACACATACCTCATTCTACAACCCACTCTCTTCAGTGTGAGGCCCTCCTACAGATTCAGAGGGTCACAGGATGTCCCTGACACCTTAGATCAATGCGAGTCTAGGTGTGTGTATTTAAAACTATGTGAAATTCTTTGTTGGGCCAGGAAGCTGGTTCAATTGTCTGAAGAGCAGGCATTGCATGCAGGAGCCCAGGGTTTGGTCCCTGGTACTGCATCTGGTTCCCTGAGTGATCCCAGAACTCAGAGCTAATGACCTTGAGCACCACCAAGTGTGGCACAAAAAACAAACTTAGGTACTTGAAATTGTGTTGAGGGAGGGGAAAGAGAGGAGGGAGGGAGGGAGAAAAGATGGTGTTTAAGTTTGTTAAAGGTCCTCCATCTTTAAGTTTGTTAAAAGTAATCCGCAGAAACCCTTCCTCTCCCTGTGCATCTTCCATGTTCTAGGTGGTTCTCAAATAGAAAGATTTAAGCTTCTCATACAGTATCGTCCTGCATGGGAAAGAGATCAATACCAAGAAGAAATGTAGAGAGAAATTTAAATAGAACAAATGTAGAGAAAAATTTAAATAGAAAAAAGGTTAAAAAAATTAAAAAAGAACCAGCTCCAGTCTCACACACATACTCCTCTCTACGTGTGACAGATTCCAGCCCAGCCTCACTCATTTGGATCAATACCTACTCTATGGCCAGTTAAATTTGAAATTCAGTTCTCCAGAGCATACCTATTTCAGGAAGTGAGCCGTTCCTCCCCGTTAAGTGGAAAGAAAGCGAGTGTGAAGGATTTTATGTCTGGATGCCACCTTGGGCCCATACTCCAGCTCTGAGTTCCAGGGGTCCTGGAGTAGGTCAGCTGGCTGTGTTTGTCTCAGGCCAAGCAGAACCTGTCACTGCTTACATGCATGCAGTCCAGCCTCTTAAGGGGTAATTGCGAGCTTTTCAGGTCTGTTGGACTGAAGGACAGTTGTGTTGTGAGTGATGATATGGAGGTGCTCTGCCTTCTGGTCACACTAACCCCAGAACTTTCTCATAGTCCACCAATAAAGTATGCGCACAGCTATCTGACAACACACCACTGTTCTTGGCCCCAGCTGAGACGTGGCAGAGTTTCCCTAGAGCACCGTCTGGGTTCTAGAGCAGTAAGCACTTTGACCTAAGGTTTAGTGGTATCCAGAGTATGGTTGACTTTAAACAACAAAGTGGTGAGGGACGCCAACCCCTATTCCATAGTCAAAAAATATCTATATACATGTTGATCTCCCCAAACTAACTGCTATTAGCCAAAAAATCTTACCAAATGCATCATCAATTAGCACATTTATTTTTTGTTTGGGGACCACATCCAGCAATGTTCAGTGGTCACTTTTGACTCTGCACTCATGGGTCTCTTCTGGTGGGCTCGGGGACCCACCAGAGGACCATAAGGGGGTGCTGGGGATTGAATCCAGGTCAACGGCATGCAAGACAAATGCCCTAGCCCCATACTGTCATTCTGACCCCTCAATTAATACATTTTTATATATCAAATACCTGCCCCTTGAGGTGTTGCAGGTGTGACTCCACTGCCGGACTGCATTGGCAGGTGGCAGACAGGAGACAGGCTTGTCTACACCCAGGGCTCTGCCCCATGGACCCTAGATGGTTGATGGCCTGACACAGAAAAAACTGGGCCCCCTGGGATGAGCCCAGAGCCAAGGCAGAGCCTGGCAAGCTACCTATGGTGTATTCGACATGCCAAAAACAGTAATAATAATGGATCTCATTCCCAACGAATGGAGCCGTTACTGGCACCCTCTGAGGAAATCAACGAACAACAGGAAGGCAAGTGAAGACAAGTGATAAATATCAAATATGTTGTATAAGAAACATTTGTTTAGGGGCCGGAGCAATAGTACAGGGGGTAGGGCATTTGCCTTGCACATGCCCAACCAGGGTTCAATCCCGACAACCCCTATGGTCCCCAAGCACCACCAGGTCTAATTCCTGAGGGCATAGCCAGGAGTAATCCCTGAACATTGCTGGGCATGACAAAAGAAAAAGAAAAAAGGAATCTTCTTATAAGAAAATCCTAGTGTAAATGCATCCTTGCAATTCATACTCAGTTTGTTCAAAGATGCCTGTAGCTGTGGCCTTCACACCCCCAGGGGACTCAGACAAAGAGCCCTTTACCCTCTCTACTGGTGTCAGTGAGGCCAGCTCACATCTCCTCTTTCAAAGGAACCAGAAAAACCAAGAGCGATCACAGCACTTCTCACTTGGCATCTCAAATATAATTAGAATCTGTCACAGAGAAGGGGTTAACATGGGTCTTTGGGAAGTAATGAGAATGCAGCTACGATGCTGGCTTAGTACAAAAATAACAAATGAATTTCAGAATAAAAGTGACCTAGAAAGAAAAAAAACCAGTCTGGGATTTGGGAGAGAAATGCAAACAATGTTCATTTGCTTTTGACACAGCCAGAGCTACCAGCATATGATGAGCCTGGGTCAGCCCAGTGGAGCCACCTAAACCCATAGCCATGTGTTCCTCCAGTGAGAGCCCAGAGCTGGACCTTAGTCCTCAATGGCCACAGTGTTGATTTGTTTAGGGGATGGGCACCAGCAGACGTGCTTGCAGTCACCATCTCATCCTGAGTATTGCCAGGCTAGACTCAGCTGCAACTCTCTGTTGCCAACACATCCCAGAGGTTTGGAGAACTGGTCACAGAAGCCACAGTGTCAGGGCTATGAAGGGGAAATCCTGGGGCTTAGGCAGGGAGCTGGAGGTGGCAGCCAAAGAGAGGCCAGCAGGCTATTGGAGCAAGTGGCTGGAGCTGGCGTGAATCTGTGGCAAGCCAGCCACTAACCAGAGCAAAAAGCTGTTCTCAACAGGAACTTAAAGAGGAGATTAAAGTTCAGGAAAGCTGAAGGCTGCCTCAGAAATCTTCAGAGAGAGATCAACTCCATGGCTCACTCCCTGAGAAAGAAGATTGGGTCATTTGCATGAATGACTAATTTCCAGACTGAATTCACTGGGCTGTGGGCTTGCACTAAAGCTTCCTGGAAACTGTCCCTTCTGTGCTGGGTGTCACCCAACAGTAGAGGGAAAGGCATTCCCAATCTTTCAGCATCATTTACACAGGAGGAATGGCTTGTTGGGAGGAGGCCAGTCTCTGGACCAAAGACCAATAGGGTCTTTGTTCTCCCTCTTCCTCTGACAGTTTGACAGGGAGCTTTTTCTCCTGAGGAACAACCAGAGGAGTTGCTAGTTAAGCAAGAAAGAGTGAGGTTTTATGTATGGCATTGTAAGAGGCTGCAGATGAGAATAATGAAGTCAGCATCTGAGCTGAGTTGGTCTAAAAAGCCCATGAAACAACCCCTCTTGCCCAAACTCCACAATGTTCGCTCATTCAGTCAGCTGCTCTTCATTCCAAAATCAATGATGGATTGTTCTGTTGCCACCTGAAATGCAAGATCATGGAGAGGGATAAAAGGAAAATCAGTCTTTTCAAGGCAGTAGCATGATGCATTTCGGTCCAGAGTGCCCCCAAATTTTTTGTGAAAAGATATTTGTACAAAGCCTCCAAAAACTTTAAGATGAAACTATGGAATCCAGGGTGCCAGAACAATAGTATAGTGGTTAGGACATTTGCCTTGCACATGTCTCACCTGGGTTTCAATCCCCAGAATTCCATATGGTCCCCAGAGCACTTCTAGCAGTGATACCTGAATGCAGAGCCATACGTAACCCCTGAGCACAGCCAGGTATACCCCAAAGACAAAAAGAAGGAAGGAAGGAAGGAAGGAAGGAAGGAAGGAAGGAAGGAAGGAAGGAAGGAAGGAAGGAAGGAAGGAAGGAAGGAAGGAAGGAAGGAAGGAAGGAAGGAAGGAAGGAAGGAAGGAAGGAAGGAAGGAAGGAAGGGAAGGAAGGAAGGAAGGAAGGAAGGAAGGAAGGAAGGAAGGAAGGAAGGAAGGAAGGAAGGAAGGAAGGAAGGAAGGAAGGAAGGAAGGAAGGAAGGAAGGAAGGAAGGAAGGAAGGAAGGAAGGAAGGAAGGAAGGAAGGAAGGAAGGAAGGAAGGAAGGAAGGAAGGAAGGAAGGAAGGAAGGAAGGAGACAGACTTACAGAGATTATTTAATAAAGTGTAATTGTAAATTACTCTTTGCCCCTTAAGAGATAATCCTTTTTATATATTTACTACTTATTAATTTTGATCAGTGGCTTTTGATTACCCTACTAGGGTCTGTTTCTGCCATGTTACCTTGGGTTTTAAGTTCACTCTTTTCTTTGTCCTTCTCCTCCGTCTACTTTCCATTGGACTAAACGTCTGAATATATTAGACTTTGCCTTTTAATTTCTCTGGAAACTACCCCTCATTTATTCAGACCTATTCTTAATGTTTTTTCTCTGCCTTCCAGGACCCCAAATGATTTTCCTTCTGTTTTCCTTCTGAGTAAGGAAAGGAAGGACACACGGAAGTTCAGGGTCCTCTTCCTCCCCAGCAATGCCGATATCTCCTATAGTTTAATGACTAATCCTATAAACGTACTTTATTCTAGCTGCTTACTAGAAAGCCTAATATTCAAACATTGCCCATTTTAGTCTCCTCTTGTTTATCTTGTATTATCCTTTTATTTAAATTCTTTTATCCTTCTCTTCACTCGACACCAATTTTCCCAGGAATGCTTTCCAAGGGGAATCCTTGTGCAGCCCTGCATGCTAGTGCCTGCATTTAAAGCAGCCCTCTTTGGTCACCTACATTTTTATTGAGAAGCTTGACATCAAGTTACATTCTGACTCCTGAACTTTGTCTGTTCCCTCATATTCTTTGACTTCATTATATTGTGGGGTTCTGACCTTTTTGGACCAATCTGGTAAGACCTATGCCCTCCTCTTCCAAACTGTGTTTCCCATGCCTGATATAAAATTTACCAAACCGCAAGAGAAAACCAAAGTTACTGCATTAAAGTTATCTCAACTTTGAAAACAACCCATTTATAATAGAGAGTTAATAGCTGTGCTTTATAGTGTTTTAAATAATGTGGCCTATTATCAGGTCCCTGCCATCATTTCAAGTCCATCACAATCATACACAATATTTAAAAATGCATACACAACTATAATGTGATAAGAATATTCCTATTAGCAAGTGCATCACAGACATTGTGATTGCTGTTGTGGTTTTTCCAGTGATCCTAGTTGAAACTGGGTATGATAGTTGGAGGTCAGAGAAAACGGACAGGTAAAGCTTCTCCCCTTCCTGTTGTCTGGTGTCTCTTGAGTGCTGGGGGTTGTGAGGCTCGGGTTATAGCTGTAACTGTGGGACTCTTCCTATCTCTGCTGCCAACTGTCTGGACCTTTCATACTGAAATCTCATTCTTTATTGTGAAAAGTTCAGAGTCACTGTGTCCTTCAAAGAGTTCCTTACCTCGTATTTCCCATTTTCTAAGAGGTAGTTACCAAGCAAATATCGACACATGTATCCTTCAAAGGTCTTCGCCTTTCTCTTTCCATTTAGTCTCTGCAGCCTTTCCCCTTACCTTGGGAGGGTTGGTTGTTTTTTTTTTTTTTTTTTTGCCAATATTCCAACCCATTCAACCACTTAGATCTCTATTCTGCTCTTCAGCCTCTCAAAAGAAATTTTCACTTCAACAATTATAGTCTTTTTCCTTGTCACTGTCTCCACTCAGTTCTTCTTTAGCATGGTTGCCCTCACCTCAGGGCTCTGTCTCCTGGGGCCTCTCACTGGGAGAGCTCTGTCACTACTCCATGGCCACACAGCCACCAAGATGGCGGCCGTGAGGTGATTTCTGCTTCTCTGATCTGCCAGGTGGCGGCTTCTCCAGAGGGTGTGCTATGCTCCTTCCTCGAGTGCCTCCTCTCAGAGGACTATCAGACTCCTGCCCCTGAGTATGACCCCAAACAAAACAAGACCAAAACAAACTGCAGCCACACCATAGCTTCCAGGCCATATAGTCCAGAGAGGACGTCTGGCTATTGACAGGCTAGCAAATAAATCAGCCCATGGTCTGTTTCCTTACCTGTAAAATGTGAAAGTATTAATACTGACTCTGTCTTTAGGAATAGAAACATTTTGAACCTTTGAACTGCACCCGGTCAGTTTGGGTGCAGTCACCACTGCATGTGAGATGCCATGTGGGACCACCAGCATCACTGCCAGAGTGGATTCAGGCCTCTTGATCTCAGCCACATCACTGAGTTGTTCATGTTTAGACATCTAGGAGTGCTCTATGCCATCAGAAACCAGATTCCATTGCTCTCTGTTGTAGTGATGGGGTCCACACCCTGCTGTGTTCAGAGCATATCACTGGCTCTGCTCTCAAGAATCATTCCTGGCAGTGTTCGGGGATCATATTGAATACTGGGTCTCAAACACAGGTCAACCACATGGAAGGCAAGTGCTCTCACCCACTGTTATCTCATGGGCACCCAATCTCTATTTTAAAGTTGACTTCTAGTTTAAATAGTTTGGGCATATTCTGTGTGTCCATTATGCTTAGGACATAAGAAAAATCCATGCAGTGATAACAAGCCGGAGAAAAATGTATTGATGAAGTTATGAATGAGCATTCAGAGCCTCATCTAAGAAAGCAGTTCTCCAAACCACAGTTCTCTGAGTACAGAAAAGCCTTCTCAGATGTGTCATCCAGTGTCTAGCCGAGCGAAGTCACTCTGATCAATACTTGTCAATCACATAGCTCTGCACTGAATATTTGGAACCTTGATATCAGTGGAATCTTGGTCATTGCAAGGCCTCCAGCTAACTGGGATAACTGAGCTATGATTTGACCCATCAGTACTGACACTCAGAGTCCAAAATTCACAGGGCTTCTCAGGTTTAAAACATAACAGCAGCCTGTGGCATGGGAGAAGCATCTGCCACCCTGGGAGAAACAGCCCTTCCACTCACAGAGCCTTTTGCCTCCTCAGAACATGGGCTGAATGTGGCTTCCCTGGGGAAAAGCCTGGGCTTGGGGTGAGTGGGGGGGTGTCACCTGGACTGGACACAAAGGAATCACTAGTTTGGCACTACCAATATTTTCTTTTCTTTTCTGAATTTTCTTTCCTTTTCACTTTTTCTTTCTTTTTTTTCTTTCTTCCTTTCTTCTTTCTTTTCTTTCCTTCCTTCCTTCTTTTTTCCTTCTCTTGCTTTCATTTTCCCTTTCTCTCCTTCCTTCTTTTCTTTTTTCCTTTTCTTTCTTTTCCTTCTCTTGCTTTCATCTTTCTTTTTCCTTCCTTCTTTCTTTTGTTCTTTTTCTTTTTCTTTTCTTTCTCTTGCTTTCATTTCTCTCTTTCTTTCCCTTCTTTTCTTCTTTTTTCCTTTCTTTTCTTTCTCTTGCTTTCATTTTTTTTCTTCTTTCTTTCCTTCTTTTCTTCTTTTTTCCTTTTCTTTCTTTTCTTTCTCTTGCTTTCATTTTTCTCTCTTTTTTTTTTTTGCTTTTTGGGTCACACCGGCAATGCTCAGGGTCTCTCCTGGCTCTGCACTCAGGAATCACTCCTGGCGGTGCTCAGGGAACCATATGGGTTGCCGGGATCGAACCCGGGCCAGCATGGGAAGGCCACGTGCAAGGCAAATGCCCTACCCGCTGGGCTATCGCTCTGGCCCCTCATTTTTCTCTTTCTCTTTCCTTCCTTCCTTCCTTCTTTTTTCCTTTTCTTTCTTTTCTTTCTCTTGCTTTCATTTTTCTTTCTTTCCTTCCTTCCCTCTACTTTCTCTCTCACACACTGTTATTGCATTGTTGATAATAGAGTTTCAGGCATACAATGTCCCAACTTCAGTCTTGCTACCAGTGTGCACACCCCTTCACCATCATCCCAAGGCACCCACCCACCTTCATCCTGTCTCCCTGACAAACATATTTTTAGTTTAATTATTATAGTTTTGGTCCCATGCTTACAGTTGAGTTGACTCTATTGGTTTTGATGCATACAGATACCTCATCCCTATACCCCAGCTGAGTCCAAGGCCTGCCTCATATCACCTCTAACCCCTCTTCCTTCCTCCCCTCTGCATTCTCTCCTTCCCTGGCATTTTTTTATAGTCTGGGGACATAAGTATGCCCACTTTCGATTACTTATGTTCCCTTTTCATGATATTCTGTATACCACATATGAGTGGGAACATTTGGCATCTCATCTCTGTATTTGTCCTTCTGATTTCACTTAATATGAGACCCTCAGTTTCATCCTACTAATCTCTTGTACAATTCAAGTCACAGCATACAGAACCCTCAGTTCAGACAGTCTCACTCATCAGTCAAGATAACACACACACATACACACACACACACACACACACACACTACACACCCTCCACCTCATATGCTGTACTTCCCAAGAATATAGTACAATTGGAGAATGAAACCCATCCCATGGTCCCAACCCAAGTTTGTTGTTAGCCTCTTACTCATTGTCTTAGTCTGCTCTCAATATCATTCAAAAAGTACCAGAGGGGCTAGAGAGATACTACAGCAGGTAGGACTCTTGCCTTGCATACAACTGACCTGGATATGAGCCCCAGCACTATATATCATCTCCTGCCAGAAGTGATTCCTGAGCACAGAGTCAGGAGAAATCCCTGAGTACAAAATGTGCCACCCTAAAACTATTTATTTTACTTAATATTTTATCTACCGTTTCATTAATTATTTTATAATTAATTAATTGAAAAAACAGACTGGCTGGCTCAACCAAAACAGAAGAATCTTTATCCATACTGGGGCTTGAGGTCCCAGACCTGTCCTGTTTTTCCCAGGGCCTCCCTGTGTAGCCTTCCATATGGCCACTCCCGGCCACAACTCCCTGACCTCTCTACAGTGACTCACAAAGACCTGTACAGGCTCCCTCTTCTCTCAGGGAAGGAATAGAAGGTCAGGATTACAACCTAAAGACTTTAGGTAATTAATCTTAATCTTAATTCTCTCTTTAATGACCCTGTCTTAAGCCAGAGCCTTAGTAGAACAGGCAGGTGCTCTTGCATGCAGCTGACCCAGTTTCAATCCCCAGCACCACATCTGGTCCCCACCGCCCCAGCCCAGCCAGGAATAAGCCCTGAGCACTGCTGTGTATGGCCCAAGAAATAAATAAAAATAAAGACCCAATCTCCTCAATAGCCACCTTAGTGTTCTATGGTTTCAGTCAACAAATAGAGGGTAGGGGGCATTGCTCAGTGCCTCCCTCACCTGCAAGGCAACAACCCCTTATACCTTTGGACCAAAGTTGCTTGCAGGAAGACACCTCTGGATGCTCTGCCTGTCACTTTCTCCATGGAGGATCTCTCCTAATAGCCGAACTAAAATCATGGCCTACACCACCCCTCTCCCACTCCTGACCTGCTACTTCCACCTCTTACACCTGAGGCACTGGACTGGATAATCAGTGTTCAGCTCCTGTCCCTCTTCCTTGGCAAGAATATCAGATTTACCTGGGCAAAGCCTTTTATGTCTTGTCTCGCCATTGTAAGGCTCTTGCAAAGCCTAACTCATAGCACTGATCTCAAATAGGCACAAAATAAATATTATCATCTGGATAAACTTGATTTCATGTTTGTGAGTGTTGGTATGATTCCTTTCTGTGGTGAATGAGTGACCAGAGTATCTGGGCTGAGGTTTTCTGGAACCCCGCTTAGCACCTTCCAAAGGGGCTTCAAGACAGTATATTTTTAAAAACAACTTCTCTTAATCTTTACTTTTTGCCCTTTTTGTTTAATTTGATGCCCAATTATTTTTGCCCCAGTCTTTTGGTGTTTAATTATTATAGTATTCATTATGGGTCATTAGACCATTATCATAATTAATCTTTAATTGCAGTACTTAGATAGCATTTCACATGAAAAAATTATTTACAAATGAAGGCTACATCTCATCGTGGATAATTATCAGCGGTCTGACTAATGTGCGTGGAGCCCCACGTGGCAGGGGGCTCTCACCAATGACAGTATGTTGATTTTCTAATTAGCAAAGGTTAAGCAGCATTTCTACTCACAGACCTACAATTTAAACTTATGACATTTGTCACCAAGAAGGATTTCGGTAAAGCACATGTGTTGAACTCAAATAATTATCCCTGGTTCCAGTGCATTATAACAGCTTTTGCATAACAGAAAATGACCATTTTCAGGACAAAAGATTTTTCTTCATATCGACTAGATCAGTAAAAGTACTTTCCAGCTCACTGACCCATCTAATAAATCAGGGGTCAGCTAAGTGAAAAAGGAGCGTAATTTATTTAGTGTTCCTTTAGAGAGAGAGAAACGGCATTCAATGGATCTGCTTCATAAATTAAGAGGGGAGAGTACAAAACTCTAATGAATGCAACAAATACAAATTAGACGACCATCAGGTATTATAGTCTGCTACTTAGGAGGGTGGTGAGTGGGAAGGAAGGTCAGATTCATGATTCAAAAAGGAAAAAGAAGAGAGAAGAAAATATAGGAGAAACAGAATCCTTTGCTGACATACAAAGAGACATACACACACAGCGGGAGGTAAATCCAATCTAGAGTGACTTGGAGCTGGAAGGAAAAACGTCATTCCTTCATCTAGAGACAGCCACTGTGTCTGACTCCTTTTTGCAGATTGGAAACCTGGTAGAAAGAGGCTAAGTGACATGCTCAATATAGGCCACACAGTTCACCTCAACAATTAACAATCCCAAACAGAAGGAAGTGGTAGACTGCCCAAATGCAGGAAGGAAGGTTGATGGATGCAGAGTTTGGAAATATCCAAGACTGAAAAGAAACTCAGAGAGGCAGAGCGACAGAAAACATCTACCGCCTGGTGCCCTTTTTGAATGAGGCCTATATAAGAATATTTTAGAACATGCATTTATCTAAATTTTTTACCTTCCTAAAATCATAAAAATATGATCTAACCTAGATTTATGTGTTTAACCAATTGACCCTCTTTTGAATCTCCCTCTTCTTTTGTCATACAAACATTGACTGAGAATGCTATTAAAAATCTCTTCGTCAAACTCACAACCCTTGCTGAGACCCATGAAATATGAATTATTTCCAAATTAAAGAATATTCAGATTGATTCAAGATTAATATGTTAATAGAAATAAAACCATAAAAGCTCTAGAAGAAAATATATTTGAATGATTGTGTTACTTTGGGGTAGAGACAGTCTTGATAAGCCTGAAATCAAAGGCACAAATTATACAAATAAGATTAATGGGTGTGATTATAAAAATGCCTCAAACATTCCTAGGGGGAAACATCATATACAAGCTAAGAGATAAAAACCAGAGGATGGAGTTGCCAAATCGATAACATAAATTTAAGTCTGGAATACTGTTATCTGCCAACAGTATCTCCTCTCCTCCCCCATTCCACAAAGAGGTGGACCAAAATGGAGAAACAAAAATTAAGAACAGGAAAAATGTTTTAGAAACTTTCAACTCAGCATTTGAAGTAATGCAGATTAACAGAGTGAGCTGTTTCCCTCAAGCCTATAAAACCAAGAAGATTCTACTAGTATTAAAACTGGTGGAGGAGAACCTTAGTCCCCTGTTGACATGCAGACTAATCCTTTCTCAAAGGGAACGAGGTCTATAATGCCATAAAACTCACATGCCTTTTTTTAAGCCATTACCTTTCAAAACACTAATTCTCAGAAGAATAACTGAACAAGTGCATAAAGGATTTTGCAGAAGTAGGATTAGCATCCCAGATAGAACTGGAATAAGTTCAAAAGCCCCATGGTAGTGGTGACAGGGACAGAAAACAGCCTCATGGGAAGACACATCTTGTCCTGCTGACCCCAGTCAGCAAGTATCAAGACTTGGAGAGGCCCCAAGCTCTCCTTCAGAAGAAAATCCATCCACAAAGCTGCTGATAGGAAAGCCCCAAGCACTCCTGTCTTCCATGGAGCTGGCAGCCCCAATGCCCTTATCCATAATAAAGTTAGGGAGTCACAGTGAAACCAATAGCCCAATTCCCTCATCTTTAGGCTGAGGAGAGTTTCTCTTCACCTTCTCCACCCTAAGAACACAATGGTAGTTGCCACTTGGCCGTAAAAGAGTAGAAAACGGTAGATACCCCCTTTCAGAGAAAGGGGCTGAGTCTTCCAGAAAAAGACTACCTACCACATTCCATTTTTCTGTCCTTTCATTAGAGAATCAACAAAAGCTTGTATGTAGCCAAGGCTTCAACCAGCCTTCTGCTCTATGACTGTCTTCTCTGCCTCTCTTCTTTCCATAAACTCAGAGTTTGCAGATAACTGGAGAATCTGTAAACTCTCCTGTTTTGACCCCAAGAACCTGCTCCTGCTGCAGCAGTGGGAAGGCGAACTAAAGCGCTTGACATTCACATAATGGGACAGTAGGGAATGTCCAGCAAGATGTTCTAGTAGTGTTAGTACAGCCCGAGAGTTAGTACAGTGGGTAGGGTGTTTACCTTGCATGTGTCCAACCAGGTTCGATCCCCAGCATCCCGTATGATCCTTTGAGCTCTTCTGACAGTGACTTCTGAGTACAGAGCCAGGAGTAATTCCTAAGCACCACCATGTATGTAGGTGGTGCATGCCCCTCCCCCCAAAAAAAAAAAAACATTCTGGTGGAATATTTATTGCTTACAACTTACCATGTGCAAACAGCCCTATTTCTTCCTTAACTTTTTTACACGTATGTATGTTTATAAATAAAAGTAGAAAAGGCTATCTGTTTAAAATAAATGTAGTTCTGAGTAGCTTCACTCGTTTCCATTTTGCTTATCAGAATGTTTATGGTCTACACTATGAAAAGCTATTACAATTGCAAATCAAAATTATTACAATGTAATTTGTAGGAAAGGATAGGGAGATCACTAAAAGTGAGATTTTTTTAAATATCAACCTATTTTTATAAGATATAATTGTCTTAGTTAACTATTGGTGAACATTTAAGTAGTTAGGTATTTAACAAAAAGCTTTCTTTGGAAAGCTTATGTTGCAAGAACAAAAGCCAAAGTCCCAAATAATAGCAGCCAGATTGAAATTTTGACACACAAAGAGTGACTAATGGATTGAAATTTTTTTCCAAATCATAGCAAAGGCCCAGACTCTCAGAAGGTGTGTGTGAAGTTGAGCTGATGAACAGGTCCCAAAATGGGTATCATTCAAGTGGTTCTTAATGATGTCTCATTGCTTTGATCCAAAAGGCTCCTGACTCCCCGTCAGTCCCCAATTCAAGTGTTTTACTTTTCATAAACTAACTCTAGAAAGTCATTCTTCAAGGCTGTGACAACAGAATGAGGGTACAGCAAGGTTCCACTCTAATAGGGGTGTGTTAACCATGTGAGGCCCAAGACTCTCCAGGCAAGAGCACTGTCTGTGCCTGAGACTTCAATCCACCAGCCTGTCTGAGGGGTCCGTCCAATAGATTATGCCCTTTTTCTCGAGATTCAAAAATAAGTGATGGGTTCATCCCCCTCCTCAGCCAACCAATCTCATTCACCTCCCAGTAGCTGTACTGACCACTCTGTTTCAAAGATGTCCAGATCCGACCTCAGCAACATATACATGTGAGGGGCCCCTGACCCCAGAGTTCTTCTGTATTTGGGGATGACCATAGAATGGAGTTGAAATCAGAGGCCAAAGAAGATGAGTCTAGAAAAGCTTCACCACTTGGGAATTATGAGTCCTTGAACAAGTGTCTTCACCTTTCTGAGCCTCAGTTTCCTTTTCCATATAACAGATATATGTGCTACCAAGCCAGGATACCCTGAGAATTAGGGGTATCACCTGTTTGCAGAACTGTCTAGGTCCCTTGAAATAGGAACTTTTGTTTCATTAGTAGTATGTTTTCTCTAAATCACAGTCAATTTTTTTAATAAATTGAACTATTATTTTATTTAATTTCCTGGAAAGTTTTTACTCTAAGATACAGACGTATATAGGAACCAGGTATTCCTTTTGTATCGTTTGGTTATTTGGGGGTGGATGGGGTAGGAGAATGTTAGGGTACATCACACGTGGGAGTGCTCGGGGTCACTCCTGGTGGTGCTCAGGGACTATATGCGGTTCTAGTGAGCAAACTGGGGTTAGCCACGTGCAAGACAAATGCCTTAACCCCTGTACCATTTCTCCACTCCTGTCAGCTGTTTTAAAACTATTACAACTTAGGTTATTACAGACACAACTAAATCCACCTGGGATTTGTGCCCCAATGAATCCATGAAATGTGTCAGGAATATTTATAAAATTGTCATGCTCACAAGCCCTTGTCTAACTATAACTTATAGAGAAAATTACAATCAACTTGGTCTGTGTGGTCTACGTCTAACACTAATGTTCAGATCAAGACAGTGGAATCGAGCCTGGCCTGGTAATGAATGTGGTCGAGCTGACTTCTGTGTAAGATGATCAATTCCCAGCCAAGCTCCCAGACAAGACGCCCCAGGACCCCTTAATGTGAACTTCAAAGCACAGTGTTTCTCCAGGACTTGCAATCACATTTCAAATGGATTTATGCCTTCCTACTAATTGACTTGTTAACTATGCTAATGTATTCCACGCCTTTTCAAAGGCCTTTCAGCTGATAATGCCCTGGTTCAGAATGCTGTGAGATTAAAGAATGAAGAACCTAGAAATTCCTATAAACTTCTTTTCTATAGGCACCCCATTAAACTTCCAAGCCAGCTTAGACGCGTTTGCATATCTCCAAACATTTTATTTCTATCTCAAAATTGCTTCTCAGAAAATAGCCTCTTTTAATTAGGCATTAGAGCTTGCAGGGGCAGAGCGGCAGGGGTTCAACTTTGTTTAGGCCTGACAGTGAGGAAATAAGTGTCTGTGCTTGGCAGCCTGTTATCCTGCTCTTGTTCCAAGAGCAAGGCCTGTGGTCCTGAGAGATAAGACACTTGCTTTGCATGTGACTGACCCCAGCACCCCACGGTTCCCTGAGCACCACCAGTAGTGACTGCTGAACTCAAAGCTAGGAGAATCCAGAGCACTGCCAGGTATGGCCCAAACACCAGAAGAGAAAACTGGTGGGTTCCAATGGGTTAATATGGCGAATGGCAGAGACTCTGAGGCTCTGTCTTCTTGTTCCAGGTGGAGCCGGTGGCCAGCAGGGCTTCCTGGGCTGCATTCGCCTCCCCTGCGCATGAATGGTGTCACGCTGGACCTGGAGGAAAGAGCCAAGGTCACGTCCGGCTTCAAATCCGGCTGCTCAGGCCACTGCACCAGCTACGGGACCAACTGTGAGAATGGAGGCAAATGCATTGAGAAATACCATGGTTATTCCTGCGACTGTTCCCACACAGCTTATGATGGGACATTTTGCAACAAAGGTAAGACCTTGGGCGCAGCCAGGGTAAGCCCACAGCATCTGTGGGATGGCTTTTTAACTGTGCCTGCACAAGCTTACGAGATTCTGGAGGACAGTGGAGCATTCAGAATTCTCCTACCTTCAATGGGGAAGCTGCAACATCTTCCCCAAACCTAAGTTGTTGATTGACAAGGGCAGCTGGATGCAGGCGGTGCAGGGCTTCCCCATACACTCAACCATGTTTGCATTGCCTGGATGAGTGCAGCATTCCTCAGGGGTGAATGATGAAGGAACTGGCCTCTAATGGGAACCCAAGCTGGTACCTCCCTTCTTCATGGGAACCAGTAGGGGGTCAGCCTTCTTTGTCCAACAACAGAGTGAGGCCATTGTAAGTTGGCTATTGAAGTCAATGATCTCACTGCCCATCATGACTGCTGGATTCATTCTGGATTTCCAAAATGCCTCTTTGGGGCCAGGGAGATAGTCCAGGGGTGAGGCCTTGCCATGCAGGTAGTCGACCCTGCTTCAGTACTCAGAACAGCAAGTACATGGTCCCTCGAACATAACTCGGAGACACCAACATGCTTCTGGGTATTGCCCCGGTGACTTCTGGTACTGCGAGGCCTGAATATCCTAAACCACTCTGGGCCTTCTAGCACTGCTTGGGGAGACCCCCCCACCACCACCCCCAAAAAAAAGAAAGAAAGAAAGTCCTTTGGCCATTTATTATCACGGCATTTTTAGTATTGCTCTCATACAGGGTGTCTCTGTGAACGGGTCTCAGCCTTGACTAGCTGCAGGAACCCCAAGATAGACCATCTGCATCCCTCTTTCAGTCTTGGGGGATCCCTTTCATCCCTTATAAATTGTGCAGAGCCAATCGGCAAACTGACAGGCACCCAGCATGTATGCTTGTGAGGACTGAGCATGGAATTCCACGTGAGAAGTAATTCATTTAGTGGGGCTGGATTTTGCCATATAAACAAGAGGACTAGAGAGGTTAAATGGCCCTTTTCCTAAGCTACAATTGTAGTACACTTAAATCACTCTTCTCTTTCTAAATGAATGTGTTGCCTTTGGATAAAGTTTTCTGTAAATGTTTGGGGCATCTCTTAATAAGAAGCTTTACATAAGTAGCCTATTCATACTCTCCTGAATACATGGAGAGTTGTTTATGCTGGCATTATTCACACAAGATGCCACACAGAAGGAGGAATTGTTCCATAACACTCCCTGTACATCCAGGCTACTGTCTGCCAGTACTATAATATGAGCATACAAATTAGGTCAGGCAGGGTTTGAAGAACGAGCATGAGATGACAACAAAGGAGAAAGCAATACCACTGCCGGGTGATACCAGTGCACATTCACAGTGCAATTACAGCGCGTTTTCTGCTCAGAACAACGTGGCTCCATGGTTTTCCTAGCCACACAATGGGATGGGTTTACAGAACACATTAATTTTGTGCTTGTAGAAATGACAGTCTTGCAATTACCATTCATTGTGCTTGATGCTAATTTAATGTAGTCGTTCCATTGCCAAAGTGATGTCTGAATGCAATCAAGTGAGCACTAATGCCTGAGAGATTCCACCACATAAGTACCAATTCAAAGACAAGCATGAGCCCTTATTTGGGAGAAGTTAGGTTAACCACTGTGACTCCTATCAACCCTCTGGGGCTTATTGGCAGTCATCACAAGTAGAAAGGCAAGGGTATACGCCCATCAGCTTAGTCTATGTTAGGGATGAAGATAAATAAAACCTGTGCTGTCTTGACTCTGTGCCAAAGGGATTACCCAGAAGATACATAATGTGCTCTTAATATCTGTGTGGCAGGATGACTTTACATGTGACTCCAATTCTAACCAAAAGAAAAAGTACCAAAATTCAAAACCGAATGTAGGGGCAGGAGGGATAGGCCAGCGGGTAGGGCATTTGCCTTGCACACGGCTGTCCTGCGCCGGCCTGGATTCCACCCCTGGCATCCCATATGGTCCCCGAGCACCGCCAGGAGTAATTCCTGAGTGCAGAGCCAGGAGTAACCCCTGAGAGACGCCGGGTGTGACCCAAAAAAGCAAAAAAAAAAAAAAAAAAACTGAATGCATTTGAAAGGCTTCAGTGGTCACTTTCTGTGTCCTGAAGAGTATCCTCTTGTATCAGAAAAAATCAGTGAGTGCTGCTGGATGCAGGGAGCGGCAGCCACTGAGGAAAGTTCTCCTGCAAGGTGTTTCCGGAAGAGGGACTGTCCTTCCTAGGACTCCCTATCCTGGACTGCATCGTCCTGGTAGTCTTGTACCTCCAGGTCATGTGATCAACTCCTCAAAATCTGGTCCAGAAAGAGTGACCCCTTTCTCAGCCACAGGATGAGCTCCGTAAAGGCCTTTGATGATAGACATCTGTGCTAGTATGGAAAATAGTTCCAAATATATTCATCAGTGAGTTCTTCCCAAGTCTTGTAGCCCCCTTCACCGGACCCTCAAACCCAATACCCACCCTTATAGACCCCAATGCTGACCCCCTCTTACATCATTGGGTGCACCAAGGAGCCCAGCCTCCTCCTTCCCTATTGTTCCCTGCACCACCAGCTCTTCCCTGTCCTGTGGACCAGGAAGCCCCGTTTACCAGGCCATTCAACCCAATCAACCACTCCTTCAACTCCACTAACTCTAAGGGCTTGTACATTCTGTTATCTGTCTTCAATACCTTTAAAGGTAATAATAACACTGGTAAGCGAAACAAGAGTAGTTGGATATGATCAGTGAATGAGGCTGGTCCCAAAACACTGTGTGTCTCTATTACGTATTTATAGAACACAAATAAATACAGAGAAAGAGAAATGATCAAACACACTCCAAAATAGTAACTGTCATTACTCTTAGAGAAAGGTGCATACACCACGTTTTATTTTCATTTTTTCTTACTGTATTTTCTAATATTTACATGGTGATGTACTCATCTAGTTTCTTAGCTTTTCCTCTTTGTGGGAAGGAGGATATTAAAATCAGAGTTCTTACCATAGACACCTGCCCCTCAAGATGTTGCAGGTGTAGCTGCGGTGCCTGGCTATGTTGGCAGGTGGCAGACAGGAGACAGGCTTGTCTACACCCAGGGCTCTGCCGTATGGGCCCTGGATGGTTAATAATCTGACATAGAAAAAGACTGGGCCCCTGGGATAAACCCAGAGCCACGGCAGAGCCTGGCAAGCTACCTGTGGTGTATTCAATATGCCAAAAAACAGTAACAATAACGGAACCTCATTCCCAACAAGTGGAGACATTATTGGTGCCTGCTCGAGCAAATCGATGAACAACGGGAAGACAAGTGACTATAGACATTAAAGAATTGGGTGATACAGGCCCCCAACAGGAGTCACAGTGATTAAACTAACTTCCCCCAAATTAGGAGCTTATGCTTTTCTTTGAATTATGTGGTGGCGGGGATGGGGGTAGGGGGTGGGGGAAGGTGGATAACAATGGAATCATCCAGATGGTCAGTAGTTGCCTTGGTTACAATTGAGGAGCATATCCTGTTTGTTCAATTAAAGAAGGTGCATGTCCAGGAAGGTGATGAGATTATGCTGCTGAAAAGGGCGATAGGCATAGTTGTTTGGGAATTTCTGCATTGGCAGGTCAGCATTCTCTGCAGGAAATATCTAATTATTCCTGAGAAATCATCAGACCATCGAATCATACTGTTTAGAATGGAGTAGCATTGCAGGAGAGAATTTCAGATAATTAGATAACTCTTGAAAATCCATCTCTTGAGACATTTAACTGAGCCTAGCTTCCCACAAGCCCCCTAAGTAGCTGACCTGAAAAGGAGCATTGTAGGGAGGATTGCTACAGGAGTCAAGTGGAATGAAAATACAACCTGAGACCCTCGTATTAAATTCAGTGAACGCGAGGAGCTCAAGCAGACATGGGACCTCTCAGAGTGGGGGGCAGGTCAGGGCAGGCACCTGCGGGATGAGATCATCCAGAAGAGTAGGGACAAATAGGCCACTTTATTTAATCCTTCCTCCTCCTCCTCCTTCTTTTCTCTCTCTTTCTTGCCATCCTAACCTCTCTCTTTTCCATCTCTACTCCCTCGTCTCTCTCCCCACCCATGAGAACACTCTAACTCCACCTCTGTCTCTGTCTCGCTCTCTCTGTCTCTCTATCTCTCTCCACATCCTGACCTACTTTTCCTGTGTCCCTTCCTTTCGGTGGAATGTGTGGTTGAATTTGTAAAATGACAGTGCCACATGCTGCCACTTCTTTAATTTAAGAAGCATAGGACTGGATTCCCGTGATGAGTTTCTTGCCTTCTTGGTGATGTGCTTTTAGTGACCATCCTCTACCAGCAGTGTATGTGTGTATGTATGTATGTATGTATATATACATCTATATCTATATAATATATAATATATTACATATGTTATATGTGTGTGTTTCATGTGGGTTTCATATATAGATTCTTTTTGCCTTCCTCTAAGCTCCTGTTGAAAACTACTCCCATTAAGGGGACTCTCATACATTGTTGGTGGGAATGTCGACTTGTACAACCTTTCTGGAAAACAATATGGACATTCCTCCAAAGACTAGAATTGAGCTCCCTTTTGACCCAGCCATACCACTCCTGGAAATATACCCTGGGAAGCCAAAAACACACAGCGGGAACACAATCCGCACTTTTATTTTCATAGCAGCACTATTCACAATAGCCAGAACCTGGAAACAACCAGTATGCCCGAGAACTGATGACTGGATAAAGAAACTGTGGTACATCTACACAATGGAATACTACGCAGCTGTTAGGAAAAATGAAGTTAAGAAATTTGCCTATACATGGATGGACATGGAAAGAATCATGTTGAGTGAAATTAGTCAGAAGGAAAGAGAGAGACATAGAATGACTGCATTTATTTGCATGACATAAATATACCAGGTGATCTTACCAAAAGTGGAAATTACCACAAGCGTGTGGGAGTCAGAGGTTAGGTAAGATAGAGAAGGGAACATGTGTAAATAAATGTCAAAACGTTGATACCAACATAGAACTGAGCATTAAATACAGGCAAAAAAAATGCAAAAAAAGAAAAAGAAAACTACTCCCATCATTGATATTCAAAAACTGTTCTCAGTATTTTTTAAAATGGATCATAAAGATTTGTTCTCTGGTTAAAGCATGAGCTCTCCCAGGACTGCTTGCCAATCAAATAGGTTTGCCCCCAAACCACATATGGTGCCCCAAACACCACAAGGAGTAATTCCTGAAAGCAGAGCCAGAAGTAACCCCTGAATGTGGCCAGGTATGGCCCCAAAACCAACTTTTCCCCATTTGGTAAATTCTAAAGAAACTTTATAGCTGACTGTCCAGCCTGTTGTAGCATCTGTCCACAGATGCCAAGAGTTTCCATACTCGTAAAAAGTCCACCACGCACCAGCTGTTGAGGTCAACAGAGTTCCATTCATAGCAGAATTCTTGGGAAGCTGATGGCCGAGGCCATGGATATTTGCAAGACAAACTCAGCACCACAACCCACAAGGAAGGCTAGCATGGGTCTGCCATCCTCAGGAGTGGTGGGGACTTCTATCAGAAACCAAATGTGTGCTTGCCTGGCAGTGTGTCAGTTTATAGCTGTGTGGCTGACTGACAGTATTAGGTACAGAACCAATCCAGAGGCTCTGAAACTCCCTTTAAGACTTCAGACTATTTCCTTGCTCTGTCAGCAAAGTCAGCCAACCCTTCTTTCTGTTCCTCTAACTCTCTGTCCTGTCAGGTTCTCTGCTCCTCCAACTCACTCCTCAGCCAGGCTGAGAACCCAGTCTCAACTGACTCCTCAACTGCTTTATCCAACTCTTACATATCCCCATAATTTGGATACTAGCCTTCCCTTTAAGAAGTAAAAGCCATCCCTTTAAGGGATCTCTTAAATCTCTTAAGGGACCCAATAGCGATGCAATGGTAATTTTTTTCTCTGCTTAACCGTATTCTTCTTGGATAGTCAAATCCTAAAACACTGAAAAATTTTGTGTGTATCAACCTTGTTTAAATTTCTGATCAAAACTAGCATCACAGTTAGAAGCTAACTCTGTCTTTTCTGGGTTTTTACAAAAGATAAATGATATATCTATAAAAGTTACAGTGATTGCTGTTGAATATTGTAATTCAGTGATGTAGTAGGTTGAATAATTTTCCCCTCCTTCAAATGCATGCTCATATGGAACCTCAGAATGTCACCTTGTTTGGGAGAAATGGTTATAGAAGGTATAATTAAGTCCAGGTTAAATCTCCATCACTGAATTGTCCTGTAAAAACTGCTGAGCATGATTCTCCATCACCATAGGAGTGGCCTCTGAGATGGCCATGTGTGAACACAAGCAATTCCCCCAAATAACTTTAAAAACCATGTTGTTGAATGCTATATTTTAAAAAATATATTGACTCACCATGAATCATAAAGTTACAAAATATTTATGATTGAGTTTCCATACATACAGTGTTCCAACACCAATTCCATTACCAGTGTCCACTACCCTCCACCTGGATGCAGTATTTGTCATAAGAAAAAAAATGGGAAACAAGATCTGAACAGATCATTTTCTTTTCCATATTTACATATATACTGTATTTATTGATTGATTTGTTTAACAAACATTCATTAAACACCTAATGTACCTGGAAACCTTGAGAGTGTGATTGAGTCTCTCTACACTGAAATTTTCAAAGCATTTCAGTGGCTTATAGATAAAAAAAAAAGGCAAGAGTAGAGTGTATGAAAGAAGTAGATGTGAATTAGCTGTCATCCAAGCTGCTGAAAACGATCCTTCATTATGATCCCTTTAGGGAGCCAAGTTTTACAAGAATTTATCATCAAGAGGCACCAAAATACCCCCCTAATTCACTGTCTGCACTTTTTTTTCCTTTCAAAATTTTCATGTTCAGCTGCCAACTCGGGACTGGAGTTGAAAAAACTACAAATCTTTTACTACTTAGAAATGATTTTTTTTTTTTAGTTTAGAGTGTTGTGATTTTTTTCTCAAATATTTCTTTGCTTGTGTCTCTCTGATCAGGGCCAAAATTGCAAGACTGCATGGAAGTGCAGAGACTGAGTGTGATGACTGGATTGTTCAATAATGGAGTGTTACATTATTTACAGGCTCTCTCCTACACACCAGCCTCACAGTGGTCCAGCCAATTCTCCTCTCAGACAACATCAAAGCATTGACTAGCATCTTGGGACCTGTATTCTCAGTGTGGTAGAAGATACTGTTTATAACAAACTCACACCCCTGCATAGACAATGGATAATGGAATTAGATGTAGGTTTTAATCCAACTGGGGGTTGTATAACCTTGAGCAAATTGTTGAATTCTACTGAGCCTCATCTTTGGAAATGCAGAGTACCTACTTCTTAATTCCATTCTGAAGATTCAGAAACAAATGTAAACAGATTCCAAAGAGCAAGTTCCACGAAGTCCAATGAGCTGCCTTTTGCTTTTCTTTTTTTTCTTTTTTGAGTCACACCTAGCAATACTCTGGGGCTATTTCTGGCTCTGCACTCAGGCATTACTCCTGGCAGTTCTCGGGGAACCATACTGGACATCTGACTCCCTACCTGCTGTGCTATTGCTCCGGCACCAGAGGTGCCCTTTTTCATTCTCCAGACCCTTGTGTGAGTTTTTTTCTGTTTTTACCTTAAATCATATTGTTCTTTAGTTCTTCCCAAGAAGCCTCAAATGTCAGGTGCCTAGCTGGCCTTATTTGCAAACAATTACCTCTGAGCCTAGCCTTGCTGCTGGGCTACTTCAGAAGCCAGGGCAATCTTCAGAATTGTCAGTTCTGCTTAATTATGGTCATAGCTCTCATATTCTAAATTAGAAAATGTCTCTCTAAGGTCTAAAGTCTGAGGCCCTGAGGAATATGCAGTGATTCTAGAAGATTCAAGTGGGGGCAATGAGCGCCACGTCTGGGAATGCCTATTATAATTCCTTATACATAGTCCAGAGCCAATTTTGTCACCTTAGTGGTGGTGTGTCTCTTTCTCAAACAAACCCATCAGGAGACAGACAGAATTGAAAGAGAAGGATCCTCTTTTCCTGAAAAGACATCTGCAACTCAAGTCCACACTAAACCAACGGGGCAAGTCATGCATCCCATCTTCTCTCCTACAGGAGCGTTTCATGGCAGGCTGAACGGGGAGAAGATCTGAATGTCTGCTTCTCCATGGCTCCTGCCCAGCACAGGGAGCAGAGTGAACTCAAGACTGTCTTTTCATAGTGGCCTTGGAGGCTTTGCAGTTAATGAAAAGTATTGTCAATGAATGGGGAAGAGAAGAACAAGAATTTAGGAGTTAAGTGCCTAGAAATTCAACACTACAGGACACCAAGCTGTAACAATGGCCCTTTCCCTCTGAGCTTCCTCCCCAGTAGTTTTGGGTGTCTACACCTTAGGTTATTTCTGGCTCTGCCCTGCAGGGCTCAGGAATTTCCCCTGGCAGTGCTTAGGACCATATGGGATCAAAACTGGGTTAGCTGCACACAAGCCAAGTTCCCTGCTCACAGTATTATCTCTACAGCCCCTTGGCTCCCCAGTCTTAATCCCAGTTTGGAAGAGAATTTGACACTAGCACAAGGAGATACTTTTCATGAGCTTCTTTCACATATCCAGTTGGAACAGGAATGTTCTCTAGTTTTGGATGAAGCTTGAAAGGAGAAGGAATAAAATTCTTTATCTGTTTTTCTCTCAGGACATTTTCAAGCAAGTAAGCTATCCCTTCTCTACTACTAAGTGTCTTAAATCTTCAGACCTTAGGAGGCAACTTAAGAATATCACAAAAACATCAATATAATCTGCTTAAAAGCTTAGAAAAAAAGAAGAAGGGAGGAAAGGACTTAAAAGTTGGCAGGTAAACTCAAGTTCTTTAAAATACTAGACATAAGAGAGAACCAAGATTTTGGACCTCATTTTATTTAAGATAAATACCTACCAGGCCAGGGGTCTGTGGGAGAACAGATTGCTTTTGCTCTTTGTGTATTGAATGGCACTATTCCACAGAAAACTCTAAATAATGTAAAGTTGTTCAAAAGAGCAGTCTCTGTTGTCACCGTGAACATGTATTTGAATATGAGGGTCCCTGAGTAGTGTATGACAGATTTGCATACAAAATTCCAGATGCTTATGAAGTGATCATTTAAGGAGGAGGTCGTAAGGGGGCCAGAGCAGGTAGGCACAGCAGGTAGGGCGTTTGCCTTGCACTTTCGGCCGACCCGGTTCGATCCCCGGCATCCCATATGGTCCCCGAGCACTGCCAGGAGTAATTCCTGAGAGAAGAGCAGCCAGGAGTAACCCCTGAGCATTGCTGGGTGTGACCCCAAAAAAAAAAGCAAAAAAAAAAAAAGAAGGAGGAGGCCGTAGGTCCCTCTCCAATATCCAGGTCTCTCCCTACCCATGCTTGATGCCGCTCATCCACACTTTTTGCAGTCCTGGTCCAGAATACAAATTAATAGGTTTGTCCGTTGTTCACTTGTCTCCAGTGTACTTTGGTCTGGTCCTGTCCCTTCTCAGTTCTTGACCCAGTGTATACCTTCCTGGTCTGAGCTCTACCAGTGGAACCCTGTCACCTGTGTCCCCTTACTGGGACTTGCTGCTCTCCAGTCTGTCTCTGCACTTCTCCAGGGACATAATTTGGCATCTCCTCAGTCTGGACATGGGTGAAGGGTCAAAGGGAAGTTGCCATCCCTCCAGACTCAAGCATGGAGTCAAAGAAGAAGCTGCCTGGTCAAAGCACGCCAGTTATATACTATTATTTCTCAATCAAGACTGTTTATCAGGGCCAGAGTGATAGCCCAGCGGGTAGGGGCGTTTGCCTTGCATGTGGCCGGGCCATGCCGGCCCAGGTTCAATCCCCAGCATCCCATATGGTCCCCGAGCACCGCCAGGTGTAATTCCTGAGTGCAGAGCCAGGAGAAACCCCTGAGCATTGCCAGGTGTGACCCAAAAAAAAAAAAAAAAAAAAAAAAAGACTGGTTATCTTTTTTGACAGGTGAGATTCAAATGGACACATAAGATTAACTAGATTACCTGGCAGCCCTCCCTCCATTCTGCTTTCCTCATAACATGAAGTAGTTCCTACCTATGAACTCCATATGATCTGTTGAAACTACACTTTTCTTACATGACCTCAAGGAGACTCGCCCTAACAAACTGCCCAAAGCATCTTTGCTTCTCAGTTGCTGACGTTTGGCTCCCCCTGCAGGCACATCTGTTCCCCAACACTGGCCTACCATCAGCACTTCCTGAGTCTGCAGGGCCCAGAGAGCTACCCTCCCCTGACTCCAGACTTTTCACTCTTCCACCCAAGTGTGTTTGTCATCCCCAAAGGCAGCTCAGCTGCACAGTTGGACCCATTCTTAGCACCACTTGGCCAGAGGAATTTTCTTTGTTAAACTATCAGGCCTGCAGGGTTCTGAGCAACCTCTGAAATACTGTTAATATGCCTGTCTCTCAGATCATCCTGACTCAGAACTCATTCAATTATTATGCCTCTATGCACTGCAGTCTATTACAAAAGGAGTTGACTTAGATAAAGGAGATTTTTACTTTTTTTTTCATCCAAATGAGCCCAGACCTTAAGGAAATGAAAATTATCAGGCCCAACATATTCTCTGCTGACTCTTCCTTGGTACTTTAAAAGCACTGCCCTTGGGGCCTGAGCGATAGTCCAGCGGGGAGGCGTTTGCCTTGCATGCAGCCAACCCAGGTTCGATCCCGGCATCCCATAAGGTCCCCCAGCACTGCCAGGAGTAATTCCTGAGTGCAGAGCTAGGGAATAACCCAAGAGCATCGCTGGGTGTGACTCAAAAAAAAGGGAAATCACTGTCCTTATATCTTCATGAGGTAAGTCACCTGAGAGAGTGAAGGTCGAGCTCAGTCTGACAAAGTTCTCTAGCGTTCCCCAGGAAGATGAATGATTATTAGTAAAAGTTAACCTCTCTATGTTCTACTGTAATTAAAGTCCAAATAGTCATTACTAATGGTCATTACTAATAATTTCTCTGTATATACCAAGCACCGGGAAGTGAAATAGGGATATACTTATACTGAATATCTACATGTCAAAAGCATGGATTTTACAGTGAAGAGGTCCATAGAAATAAGACTAGACTTGAAACGTATAGGGGACAGAGTCAAGTTCCTAGCAAACATGACTCCATTGTATGAATTCCAAATTGGGACCCACCCTCAGCAGGTTCTAACACTAGAGCTATTTTGAAGTCCTGTCCAGTGGTAGCATGATCATAGTTATGGGTTCCACCTTGCTCTGTGGCAGGAATTTATTTAAGGGAGAAAACTCTCTTTAAGACGTTTGCTGACTGGACGGCAAGATGGTGACAGTGTGGCAACAAGCCCTGGAGCTGGTGGAGGAGCAACAGCTCTCAGAGTTCTGAACAGCAGATGAGGCCAGAAACTTTCTGAGGGAGTGAAGGTGAATGCCCCGTGGATATACAGGCTAGGTTGGGGGAGGGGGCATCATTAAATGAAACTGGTCAGGCACCCTCTGCAAAACGCGGCCTGGAGTGGGTCAAGTAACAGCAGCAGCAGTGGTTCTTCGAGCTGGCAGAGACCCCACAGCTCTCGGCACTATGCATGATGATAGAGCTTTTAATATGTCTGAAAAGAGCTTTTCAGGTCCAGTTCATCACTGCTGTACAGCACGGGTACTGAGGTCTCAGAGGCCAGGTGCTCCAGGCTCCTGACGATTAGCAGCGACTTACCACCACAGCGCGGTGGCCCCACCACTGTTTCCTCACCGCACTGGCAGAATACTGTGGGAGAAAATTGCCCAGAGTGCCAACTGTGTGGAGACCCAGGATGGGGCATGAAACCCCGGCCAGGTTCTGCTGAACTGGTAGCTTCAGCCCAGCTAGAGTGCCCAAGTATGCTCCCTGATGGGGCTGTGCTGGCCATCGTTACTGGGGTCCAGAGGGCATGGCTGCACCACTGGCAGGTCAGCCTAGACTAGTGGGGCAAGTGTACCAACAATCAGAGGGCACCCTTGGGCATCCTGATACCCAAAAATCTCCACAGTGCCTCTGACCAGTCTCCAACAAAACAACCCAGGACTAAGTCTCCCAAGAAATTAAACCACAAAAAGTTAGGTATGTGGGAGTCATGTCCACAAAGCCCCTCTGACTCAACCATACAAGCTCACTTACTGGTCATGCTCCAGAATTCATAAATTAAAAAAAATTCACTTCTTGTTCAAAATTATTTTGTAGTAGTTTCACTACTCTCTTTTTTGTTCTCTTCTAAGAAAGAAAGAGAGAGAGAGAAAGAGAGAAAGAAAGAGAGAAAGAAAGAGAGAGAGAGAAAGGAAGGAAGGAAGGAAGGAAGGAGGGAGGGAGGGAGGGAGGGAGGGAGGGAGGGAGGAAGGAAGGAAGGAAGAAGGAAGGAAGGAAGGAAGGAAGGAAGGAAGGAAGGAAGGAAGGAAGGAAGGAAGGAAGGAAGGAAGGAAGGAAGGAAGGAAGGAAGGAAGGAAGGAAGGAAGGAAGGAGAAAGAAAGAGAGAAAGAAAGAAGAAAGAAAGAAAGAAAGAAAGAAAGAAAGAAAGAAAGAAAGAAAGAAAGAAAGAAAGAAAGAAAGAAAGAAAGAAAGAAAGAAAGAAAGAAAGAAAGAAAGAAAGAAAGAAAGAAAGAAAGAAAGAGGGAGAGAGGGAGGGAAGGAAGGAAGGAAGGAAGGAAGGAAGGAAGGAAGGAAGGAAGGAAGGAAGGAAGGAAGGAGAAAAGAGGGAAGGAAGTAAGGGAGGGAGAAGGAGGAGGAGAAGGAATGAAGGAAGGGAAGGAGGAAGAAAGGAAAAATAGGAGGGAGGAGAAAGGGAGGAAGAGAGGAAGGGAGGGAGGGAGAGAGGGAGGAAGGAAGAGGGAGAGATGAAGGGAAGGAGAATGCATATTCCTAAGTGAAAGAAGTCTATTTGGAAGTCTAGTACATCTATTATAAAGAAGTCTATCATGGCTCATTCTGATATAATTGTGACTAGAATATATCATAGAATAGATACAACTAGATCTAGCTGCCAAAAGGTAAACGAGAGGTAGGGATTAGAGGATGGAGCAGAGGAATTTGGGGGTAATGAAATTTTTTCTGGATGACATTCTCTGGAGGAGGCACGTCATTATTCATTTGTCCAAACCCAAAGGAGGAGCAACACCATCGCAACAGAGCCCCAGCAGTAATGTCACCTGTGGTTCCACAATGATTCTAACATGTTGGAGGGTACCATCTCTCAGTTGTGATGCTGAAAACAGGGTGTTGATAAGAAGGGAAGATGTTGGACTAGGAAATACAGGACAAATCTTTGTACCTTCCTCTTTAAGTTGGGAATTTTGCTGCCAACCTAACACAGTATGTTTTTTTTTAAATAGGAATTTTCCATTTTTTAAATTATATTATCCTAGCTTCTGCCCTTCCCACTCCCAGAAGCTCTGTATGAGTAACATGAATGCTCTCTCTTTATGTTTCTCTCAAATAGCCCTTTAAAGACACTACTTCCAAGATAGATTACTCTGTACATCAGTTTATCCCTGATGTTTTTTGCTATAGGTGGTAAGAAATGTACAATGATTAGGGATGTACAATGATTAGGGATGGGTGTTGGAATATTGAATTAAGAAATGTACAATGATTAGGGATGGGTGTTGGAACACTGAATTAAGAAAATACAATGATTAGGGATGGGTGTTGGAACATTGTATAACTGAAACCCAATCATGAATAACTTTGTAACTGGTAGGAAAAAAAAAGATAATTGAACTTAAAAAATAAACATTAAAAATTTAAAGTTCCAAATAAATAATAATTAATTAATTAAGGAGGTCTTTTAAGAAGTCATTATTAGCTTTATGATCACCAAATGGTATTTAACAGTTTAGACTTGATGGCCCCACATTGCTTCCTTTGGACTCGTGGGAAAGACTGACTGTGTTTACCACTAAGGCGGCCAATTTTACTTTCCCAGGGAGTTGAATCAAGTCTAGCTATAAAGAAAACTTGAGGGGGACCAGAGCGATAGTCCAGCAGGTAGAGCACTTGCCTTGCACATGGCTGACCCAGGTTCAGTCCCCGGCATCCCATATGGTCCCTCCAAGCACTGCCAGGTGTAATTCCTGAGCGCAGTTCCATGAGTAACTCCTATCACCAGGTGTAACTTAAAAAAGCCAAAAATAAAAATTTAAAAAAAGGAAACCTGAAGTCATGCCCATCTCCCTGAAACCCCAACATGTACCACACTTTCTTCCAGTTCTCCCATCCTTTTGCACCCCAAACACATTTCATGCTAACATAACCAACTCATGCATGAGTTCTTTTTTATTTTTGATTTTTACAAAGTTGTTCATGATTAGGTTTCAGTCATAAGATGCTCCAATACCTGCCCCTTCATCAGTGGACATTTCCCACCATGTCCCCAGTATCCCTCCAGTCACCACCCCATCCCCCACTCCAACTTGCCTCAATGGCAGGCACTTTTCTTCTCCTTTCTTTTCTCTTCTCTCTCTCTCTCTCTCTCTCTCTTGCTTGCTTACTCACTCACTTTACTCTCGCGCTCTCTTTCTGAACATTATGGTTTGCAATACAGGTACTGACAGGTTATCATGTGTATCCCTTTACCTACTCTCAGCACTCAATTCTTTGTCCAGAGTGATCATTTCCAACTATCATTTTCATAGTGGTCCCTTCTCTGTCCTTACTGTTCTCTTCTACTTGTGGCAAGCTTCCAACAAGGGGTCAGTCCTCCATATCTGAACAAATTTCAAATAGTTCTTTTTAAAGCAACTCCCCTCTCATCAGAACTCCACCCAGCAGACCAGCCCATGACAGCCCGGCTTGCGGCCGCGGCTCAACAATAAATGCTTTTTTTTTTTTGAGGTGTTTAATAGAGTTTGCCTCCCGCTCGGCAAGCCTGGCAAACTTCTCGTGTTGTATTTGATATGCCAAATTCCAGTAACAATTATATTGGGTCATTCCCATGACCTAATATAATTGTTTGAGGCTCTTTATGTTCCTGTAGCAAGCCGATGCCCCTGGCTCTACTGGCATGAGACAGGACATATGGAGATATTACTGGTGCCCTGTTGGAGGACATGTTTAGCTAATCTGGGAGTTTTGTTGTTTTGCTCACTCCCAGCTTAATCTTATTTAAGCCAATGTTCATTCTAATGAGATCTCTTCTATGTAAACACTTCTAGAGGGTGTGGCACTTACAGAAGTCACCTTGATTGAATAACTTCTGACTTATACATCTACTAAGACTTCTATGTTTTCTAGATTGGGCACAGCTCCTCTTTATACCCACTGCACCCAACGTGGGAGTTAGAATTTACCAGGAGACTACCACCCTGGCTACGCTGAGACTAAAGGTAGACTATAGGAAGGATCCTACTAGTTTGCTCTAAGCAGGCGAGTATGACCCTTTCAGTACATGAGAACAAGATACTCAGAATCACACTGGTGCAGATAATAATAAGGACCTTGTGGGTACCATCTAGATTACATGAAGCTCATGAAGTTAAGATGTATTACTTTATATCAGCCCCTCTCTCTCCAGTGTTTTACATAAGAGATAATCTCGGGATTAGTCCTTGGTGTAACCTTTGTTTATACCTACAATAGGGTGTGGCACTACACTCTGTTTAGGGTTCTTTGTTGGCATGACAACCTCCCGATTGGGTTACTTTGGTGTATATAAGGGGCTGACTTGAGGCCCCTTCACACCTTTTATCTTTTGCCTTTTGGTTCCTCAGCCTTCAGCTTTTTGGCTACTGTGGCTTTTGGCTTTTGGCCTTTTGCTCTTTGGCCTTTTGCTCCTTCTTCTGAGCAGGACTCAGCTCGGTGAGATCCTTTCTCTCTGGTGGGAGACTTAGGCTCTTTTGTATGGTCTAAGTTCGACCAGAGTTAGAGTCTGTTCATTGTATTGGATTGCTGTGGAAGAGCTTTTGTACTATTAAAAGCCATTTTTGGAACTGCACCAGACTCGTGAGTTTTCATCTGTTTTCCCGGCGCCCTTGGAGGTAGAAGACAACCTCTGTCCTGACACTGTCAGGGACCCTGGCGGCGTTCCCGACAGTGCCTGCTCTAGCAAATAGATGATCAACGGGAAGATCGTGATCGTGATCGTGAAAGCAACTCCCCCAAATTTAGTTTTGTTGGAATTAAGAACAGACTCTATATTCCTCTCATTCCTCTCAGCTGAGGAGAAGTTAATATTATTTGAAACAGTGGCGCAAGAATACCTTGATCCCAATGTCAACATTACTGAAAACAAAGTGGGACATAGAATTCCCTTGATATTCAGCTTCTTTGTACATTGCATTAATTATATAAAATGTATTATTCACAGGACACTGAGGATCAAATGCACTAAGGCATATGAAAGTACTTTTTAAAAACATTAGTTTCTGAGCACGCCAAGAATTAGTAATGTTATTATTCACCTTGCCAGAGAGACTCCCGAATAGGAGAGGTGCCCATCAGAAGGCATCAGGAAACCTTGCCCTGACTGTCTACCCACATGGATGGTGTTGCCTTAACATAGCAGAGAGCTGTTCTCTCCGCCTACTGACAATGGTACCTACAGTGATGCTACCCAGGTTCTGAAAACTCAAATGTAACAAAAAAGGCATTAGATCTCAGAGAATATCCCATGGCCGGAGACACACATTCATAGTTGGTCCAATTCTGGAATTCTTGAATCTGCATACATTTCTATCTATAGAAATTTATATAGATAAATATAAATTAGATAGAGATAGAGATAGAGATAGATATTTGTTGCAGGATTCCTCTAAGAGCCTCTCCATCTGCCCTGGATTGCCTCCTGCATGGTCACTGTAGATAGGGGGGGGGTAGTCTAAATGTGGCAGTTTATCTGACCATGTATTCTGTACTGGCTGGTATAAATATTCTCTCATGCTACCACAATCATTGTGGGACTAGCTAGATCTTACGAGCATATTTGCCTGGCCACGTTGGATCTCTAAGTAATTAGAACAGAGAGAAATGCTGTTTGCCTCCAAGCAAGCAAGCATGGCTCCCCTGATAACTCAAAGGCAACTAAAATACAAAACTACCATGAAGTAGAGGAGATTCTTGTGAAGGCTTGGAGAAATATTTAACTGGCATTAGTATTAGTCTTTGGTACAGAGACATGCCATCTCAGAAACCCCCTTCTCTACCCTATAAGGCATTTCCAGGCAGATCTTGGCTCAAAATATTAGCATATAATAGAGCCTAGGTGAGGTGATGAAAGAAATTACCTAAGAGCATTTGACCCTTCCTGCTTCCCATAATAGTGGGGAGGTCTGAGTTGCAGGGGTATAAAATCTTTCTCTCTCTCTCACCTCTCTCTCTCTTTTGGGCTTTCTTTTGGGGCTCACACTCTTCTTGGAGTCTTGTCTTTGTCTCCTTGCCTTAACACATGGTGGCCGCCATCTTAGCCTACATGTGGCTGGGGTTTTAGCTGGGAATCCTAAGCACAGGGTTTTTTCTATTGCTGACTTGTATGTCTGAACCTGTGATAAGTAAAGCCTTTAAAACTGCATCGGATTCCTGAGTTTTCATCCATTCCCTGCCGGCTCGGAGGTAGAAGTGAACTCGCTTCCTGGCACTGTTGGGGATCCCGGCGGCGCCCCCAACAGATGAGGCAGAGGCAGAGGCAGAGGCAGAAGTATAGGTATAGGTATAGGTATAGGTATAGGTATAGGTATAGGTATAGTAGGAATAGGTATAGGTATAGGTATAGGTATAGGTATAGGTATAGGTATAGGTATAGGTATAGGTATAGGTATAGGTATAGGTATAGGAATAGGTATAGGAATAGGTATAGGTACAGGTATAGGTATAGGTATAGGTATAGGTTAGGTATAGGTATAGGTATAGGCATAGGCATAGGCATAGGCATAGGCATAGGCATAGGTATAGGTATAGGTATAGGTATAGGTATAGGTATAGATAGATACATTGCTGTGAAGCATTTGGCCTGAAACCATTAAAGCAGCAAACATCCTGAATTAACTCCAAATCATCTTTTGGGAGGTTCTTATTGAGGTCTCTAAAAAATTATATTGATTCCTTATATGCTTACCATGTTTCAAAAATTAAAAGTAGCTGCTCTGTTCTAGAATCCTCATCCAAATTCCCCCTTATCTCAAGTGATTAATAATCTCCCTACCCATTTTATTGTTGTTTTTATAAACAGGCAAAGTGTGTACTTTGGAGGAGAAATTCTTCTTTATTTTTTTTTAATTGGATCTCCATGAGATACACAGACACATGGCTGGTCTTGACTGGGTTTCAATCCTACAATGTTCCAATTCCCATCCCTTCACCAGGGTACGTTTACGCTTTCCTAACAATAATGTCCCCAGTTTCCCTCCTGACACCCTCCCCCACCAGTCTCCCACCAGCCTGCCTCTGTGTTCTGTGGCAGGTACCTCTTCTCTCTCTCTCTCTCTCTCTCTCTCTCTCTCTCTCTCTCTCTCTCTCTCTCTCTCTCTCTCTCTCTCTCTCTCTCTCTCCCACTCTGTTTCTCTTTCTATCTCTCTCCCCACTCTGTCTCCTCTGGGCATTATGGTTTGCAATATAGGTACTGAGAGGTTATCATGTTTGTTCTCTTATCTACTTTTATAAAATTTGTTTACAAACAGATATACATGAATACTATCATGCTGAATAAAATGAGTCCAAAAGGAGAGAGCCAGACATAGACTGTTTGCTCTCTTCTGTGGGATATAAAAAGTGTAATAAGAGACTAGTTTAACCCAAGGAAATAAGAAACAAAGGCCAAAGAGAACTGGTCCATGGAAGGAGAGGAGGAGGGGAGTTAGGATAGGGAAGGGACCAGTGTGACGATGGTTGAAAGTGATCTCTTGACAAGAACTGAGTGTCTCTACCCATTTTTGAGGGCAAGGCCAATTCAGATTATTAAATCTGGGTATTACTCATAAGCCAGATATCACCCATCTATCTTCACAAATCCATTCTAGTTACCTCTTGGTTTTCAGAATCAGACATTAATAAGGTTATAAGTAAAAGGCTTTGTAAAACCTGACTATGAATTAATCTGATTTAAATCCCTTTAAAATAAGCCTATTTTGCCTGGTGGCTTTTATAATTCCTTAATAAATGTCTTTTATCATGGAATCTTGTAAATTTAGTTAAAAATATAAATCTAGTCATGTAAATCAAATTAAAAGAGTAGACTATAAATTTCAAACAAGTTTATAGGCCTCTTCTCTCCCTTTAAATAAGCAAAGGGGCCGGAGCAATAGCCCAGCGGTAGGGCGCTTGCCTTGCACGTGGCCGGCCTGTGCCGGCCGGGTTCGATTCCCGGCATCCCATATGGTCCCTCGAGCACCGCCAGGAGTAATTCCTGAGTGCAGAGCCAGGACTAACCCCTGAGCATTGCCGGGTGTGACCCAAAAAGCAAATAAATAAATAAATAAATAAGCAAAACTGTCTCCTCCCCCCCCATCTACCCTCCCCCCCACTTCCTCCTGATTCACAAATCACTAGGTTGATGTGATGGTGATCATTACAGCAGCCCTGCAGAGTTTCCTTAACAATAGAAAGGATTCTTTCCAAAAGTTTTGTTTCTGTGACGCTAATGAACTTGTCACTATTCAGACTGGCAGCTTTTGCCCTAACAGTCAAATATCATTGAGTTACAGATGTCCACACTTCTTCAATTACTCTGACAGTGTTCAGGATTTCTGAAGCCCCCTTTGGTCACAAAATTAAAGTGTCTCGGGGTTGAAATTTCATTCCTCCCAGCTCAGCTGGCATTTTTATGAACACTGTTTATGCCCAGTACTAAGCTGGGAGTCAGCTCACCTTTTTTAATTATTATGACAGTTTTGAGTGGATAGCAGGTATTAGTACTTCTGTTTTGTTTTATTTTTCAATTAAAATTCCTTCAAGAGTTTGTTTGTTTTCTAAAGCCACAGGGCTAGTGGCTGGCTAACATAAGGCCTGGCCTCTCTGCTCCTCCTCTCCTCCTTCGCCAGGCCCAGAAGTGGCCTCTGTGACACTCGCCCCACATGAACTCTGCTTCAGGGAGGACTCGAACCCCAGAGCAGCTTGCTCCCTCCCTGGGCTTTGGTATCACTGTCTTCCCGTTCATCATCGATTTGCCTCGAGCGGGCACCAGTAACATCTCCATATGTCCTACTATCTCATGCAAGTAGAGCCCAAGGGCACCTGCTTGCTCCAGGAACATAAAGAACCTCAAACCATTCCATCAAGTCATGGGAATGAGGTTTATAATTGTTACTGGTATATGGCATATCAAATACGACACGGGTAGCTTGCCAGGCTCTGCCGCGCGGGTGGCATACTCTTGTAGTCACCTCTAATCTCGAGCATTTATTGGCCGCATAAGCCGGGCTGTGATAGGCTGGTCTGCTGGGTGGAGTTCTGACGAGGGGGAAGTCCAGATGTGGAAAATGGAGGTCCTCATGAAGTCGGGGGTCGCCTGGCTTGTTGCGAGGCTCTGCTGGGGTGGGGGGCCAGGGCTAGAAACCACCATCCCTCCCAGGCGCCTCGTGAGCGGCTGGGCACAGGGAGAGCCAGTAGCAGCTCTGCCCCATGTCTGTGAGTCCTGGGCTTTGGTGGGAATTAGAAAGTCCTCTCCTGTGCTTCCTTCTCTGAGAATGATGGAAAACATGTTCAGAGAAAAAGTGCTGGATTCAGATCCTTGTGTCTTTAAGAACTCAGAACATCCACGCAGCAATGAAAGTACCATCCCAAGAAAGATGAGTAAAGGCACTGAAAGCATGAAATAGCAGAACTCTGAGTGAATGTGCCGCTTACCAAAGTACACACTTTATCTTTTCCAACAGAGTAGAGAGCTTCATAATTTCAGTTGGAACTTTCAGACAGTTCTTTTCCTTCAGGGCATCTGAAAATGTATCCTGAGGGTGTTTCTTCTAAACCACTCACATTCTGACTCCTCTACAACCAGATCCATGTTCTCCTGCCCCAGACACTTCCTTATGTGTTCACCGCCCACTTGTTCACCCCTGGACAATGACAACCTCGCAGGTGTTTTGGACGGTAGCTCACACATCTCATCTGATTTGTCCTTTCCTCTCTCTTACACCCTGATGACCAAGTATAGCCTAAGACCCTATAGTCTGAGTGATTTGCTTTCACTCCTTGCTTTTCTCCCGGTGGCTTTTTCCATGTGTCTGATGGATGACGCATTCACAGAGACACACACAGATGTACACACAAAGACATGCACAGAGACACACGATCACGATCTTCCTGTTGATCATCTATTTGCTAGAACGGGCACCAGTAATATCTCCATATGTCCTGTCTCATGCCAGTAGAGCCAGGGGCATCGGCTTGCTACAGGAACATAAAGAGCCTTAAACCATTATATTAGGTCATGGGAACTTGGTATATTGGAATTTGGTATATCATATACAACACGAGAAGCTTGCCAGGCTTGTCGAGCGGGAGGCAAACTCTTTTAAACACCTCCAAATAAAGCATTTATTGATGAACCGCATGCCGCAAGCAGCCGCACCAGCCGGGCTGTAATGGGCTGGTCTACTGGGTGGAGTTCTGACGAGAGGGAAGTCCAGAAGTGGAAAATGGCGGCGCCTGTGGAGTGAGGAGCGGTGGTCTGGCTTGTTGTGAGGCTCTGCCGAGGTGGTGGGCCAGGGCTAGAACCCGCCATGCCTCCCGACTGCCTCATGAACGGCTTTGCACAGGGAGAGCAAGGAACAGCTCTGCCCCATGTGTGAGAGTCTCTGGACCAGCATACCTGGGCCGGATTGAGGAAAAAGCTGCGGCAGGGTGGGTGTCGGTGATCCGAGACACACATGTGCACACATACATGACACACAGGAATATACACAGACACAGCATGCAGATATGCAAATAGGCACACACACATGCACACACATATATACAATAGACACACAGAAATATACACATATATTTACACAGAAACAAATACTGACAGATACACACAAAGACACACTTGCAGTTATACATATGCCAAGCACACTGGTATGAACATAGACACACATGCAGTCACAGATACACATGGATATACACACAGGTGACACTTATGTACACATACAGACATACATGCAATTGCACACAGATACACACAGACACATATACACAGGTGCACATGTAGCACAGGAAAATCAGAGCCAAACTTTGACTGAAAGTGTGCATGAATCTCAGTAACAGAATAGTTCTTTCTATTTCTTAGGGCACCACCCACATACTGTGTCTGTAATTTTGTGGTAATCATGGAGAAACCCTTTCTGCCCTGATAGATGAGTGAGGAAAGAAATAAGGTGCATGGAGAGGCTAGCCAAATGAATTTTTCTGTGCTGGGAGACCACCTGGATGACCTGACACGGAAGGTGTTGTGCAGGGTAAACACAGACTGCCCTGGGCCTTTCCTTCCTGATGAAACATACGCTGTGAATGGTTGACAGCTGCCACGAGAGACGCATCTCTGTCCTGTGTAGAGACAGTTCCATAAGGAATGCTGACCCTCCAGAATACAGAAAAAACAAAAAATATTTTATTTAGACCAGTAACTAATGACGTGGTTAATAATTAAGGCATGATGCTCCCGCCCCACACCCACCACCAATGCCCCAAGATTCCTTCCCAACCCCCACTTCTCCTCCTTAGAAAACTATTCTAATTCAGCTTTCTATTCTAATTTAACTTTCACAGTTTGGGACGCATGTTTGCGGAAGTGCTGACTCTTATGGTTTTGTTGTGCACAGTCCCTCACCTCTAAGTGTCCAAGGCCCCTGCTCAATGTCTCAGTGTCTCCACATGTCTGCCTCTTCCTTCTTCCCTGCTGTTGCTCCCCTTCCATGGTCTCCTCATTTCCAGTGTTCCAGAGCCAAACACTTGCCCTCGCTGACATCTTCCACTCCCTTGTCTTCTTAATATGCCACAGGCGAGTGAGAACATCTGGTCTATGTGCCTCTCCCTCTAACTTTGCCTCACGTGACACCTTCCAGTTCCATACGAGTTGCAGCAAACTGCTTGATTCCCTCCTTCTTGTGGCCATAGTGTATTCCACTTTGCATACGTAGCACCAGATTCCCCAGCTGGTGTTAGACACTGGCCTTGCTGCAGAAAACCATGAATTCTGAAGGAGGAAAGAGGGGGGAGTGTCGGGGGTTTCTGGCACGAATGAGGGAGAATGGATCTTGTCAGACTTCATCCCTGTGAAAGGAGAGGAAAGGACTTGGGGAAAAAGCATCTGCCTTGTCGCTGCCAGAAAAAGAAAAGAAAGACACCAACACGGGGGGGTGTTCCTGGAAAGCAATTCCCATTTACTGAGCACAGTTTAAACCTTTTATACAATTCTTGGGTGGAGGGGGTACAAGTACAAATCACATGACATTTGAAAGATCCTGAGCCATTGCAACAAACAATAATCACAGATTTACATATTCCTGTGGTCCAAAGACCAGGCACACCCTGCCTCACCTTATCTTGGATAAGCACAGATGTTTTGGGTATAAACACTTGGGCAGTGTCCACTTCTGGTTCCTGCCTTTAGGGCCTTGTGAGGAGGGAAAGTGCTGCTGGGCCCCTAAGGCTAGTGGCTTAGAACCCAAAAGGGGCGAGCAGCAATGGTGTCAGGCAGGCACCACAAGCCTCAGCACTCTCCCATGCACTGCCCATTTGCTCACTTCCTCCAGTGCCAGGGCACCTATACCTGAGGCCTCATGGCTAAGAGTCAGAGCAATGAGGAGGCGCTGTTGCTCCCCCATAAACCTAAACAGGGTTGAGGAAGGTGAGCAGGTGGATGGAGGCATGAGCGACTGGAACCTAGGCCAGGTTAAGGAGGGGGCCTCCATGAGGACAGAGAGCTGAGGCACTCTGATGAGAAGCTGGAAGTGGACAGGAATGGGCAGCTGGTCAAAGCTATCCCCTTCCTTCCTTGGCCTTGCCCAAGGCTAACCCTGCTCAGACCCAAGGAGAAACAGTTCTCACCCCTTCCAGCAATTTTCCTTGCTACTAATCTAGAATTCAGTTAGTGTGCTATTAAACACATTAACAGATAAATCAACTTTGGCTATGAATCCCATGAGAATACTGCACTGCAGAAAAAAGGTCTTCCCATTCCTAAATTTGGTTATAATAATATCTTTTGGGTGACAATCCCTGTTGAACCTTAGGCTCCTGCTACACTTAGCTTATGTGAAGAGCAGCTCCCTGCCTTTAGGGAATCTCCAGAGTAGACACAATGGGAGATTGGGCAGAATGGATGGATTTCATAATTTTATATGGCATAAATATTCTTATTTGGGGGGTCACACTCGGCGATTCTCAGGGGTCACTCCTGGCTCTTTGCTCAGGAATTACTCCTGGAGGTGCTCGGGGACCATATGGGATGCCGGGGATCAAACCAGGGTTGGGCGCTTGCAAAGCAAATGCCTTACCCGCTATGCTAGCTCTCTGGCCCCATAATTATGAATCTTTCTTGCCCCAGTTCAATACTCTTCCTACTCCCACAGGTCCCCACAAGGGACATACATGTAGATATTCCAAGAGTACTTGGATCACGTTGGATCAACCATAATGTAATCAGTTCTCCTAGTTCAAAAGAAACATCCCAGTGTGCCTCCAGGCAAACTGACATTCTAAAGGTAATGCCAAAGTGAATTATTCTGATGGATTTTGGACCTTAGTAGGAACTAGAGTCTGGAATCAGTTGGCTATATATTCACGATAAGAAGTATTAATGCCATTCTCTACAAATTACATTCTGAACTGCTTTCTGGTTCAGAGATGCAGCCCCTCCTTACTCTACTAGGGAGATGTATCTCAGGGAGTCAACTCTGGCATTGTGAAACCAAAGGACCCACCTGAAGATCTACATTTCAATAAGGTCATTGACCTGGCTTCCTCTCTAGATAGCCCAGCCCACCAATGGCTGGGCTGGAAGTTTTCGGTGGGTTTCTAGGAAAAGAAAGGGCTTTTTGGCCATTCTGGTTCCTCTTCTCTCCTCTCTCCTTCTCATCCTACTGGGCCTTATCACATGGTAGCAGCCATCTTGGCCTAGGATTCTAAACCTACCCTGGTTCCTGGCGGGGCCAGCCAGGAACCTAAATTCTGGGGTTTTCCTATTATTGGATTGTATACCAGAACAAGTGTGAGTAAAGTCTTTTGAACCTTTGCTGGATTCTTGCATCTTTCTTCATCCGCTGGCCGCCAATCCCCAGGGAAGAAGAGGATCCCCTGACACTGCTCCTGGATTTTGTCAGGGCACCCAGCATACCCCTGACAAATATCTGCACTACATATGACTGGGGCATAACATTAGCCTACAGAGGCATAAATTCTTCGTTGAAACCACTTGATCTCCAAGCCCTTCCATTGACTTTTGCTGATACTTTTTACATAATATATGCATTTTTTCTATATTTAAACACATGGTTTACAAAGCTGTTCATTACACAGTTGTTAATGGTTAATCAATGTTCCAACACCAGTTCCACCACCTTCTCTCCACCATTGCCCTTTGCCCCCTTAACAGGCCCATAATAATTTATTTTATATTGCTTGTTACAGCTACATGGTTGAAGGGATTATCAAAAATACTGAAGTAGACAAAACTTGTGAAAATTGTTATATCTCTCTACAAGATCATTAAGTTCTTATCTGTGTCTTTACTAAGCTGCTAGTTGTTAGTTGTGCCTTCTGTGGTATTGATTTTTGTTTGTTGAGTTGAGTTGGCCTTATGTTACTTTTCCATCTAATTTAGTGTGTGCCTACTAGGGTGCCTGTATTGTGGAAATTAGATGTGTCACACAGCCATACATGCAGCCTTGTGGTCTAGAAACTTCAGCGTCTATAGAATCAGGCCAATGGGTAAACTTATATGGTAGGTGTGAGATGAAAGTGTGGCTGAATTTCTGGTTTCCAGAAGTACAGGGGGAGAAGGGAGCTGTCTGCTCCCACTTGGAGAAGACCCCAGAGTTCTCAGACTGAAAAACTGGTTACCTGGAATGTTCGCAGTTTGGTGTTTCTGCACCAAGGCAGTGGGTTTGTGTCGGGGAATGCCGCTGGGGTCCCCAACAGTGTCAGGACAGAAGTTCTCTTCTACCTCCAAGGACGCCGGGGGAACAGATGAAAACTCATGAGTCCGGTACAGTTCCAAATAGGCTTTTAATAGTACAAAAGCTCTTCCACAGCACTCCAAGATAATGAAAGAACTCTAGCTCTGGTCAGAACTTAGACCATACAAAAGAGCCTAAGTCTCCCATCAAAGAGAGAGGATCTCACCCGAGCTGAGTCCTACCCAGAAGAAGCAAAAGGCCAAAGAGCAAATAGCCAAAAGCCAAAAGCAAAAGGCCAAGGAGCCAAAAGCCACAGGAGCCAAAAGCCAAAGCTAAAGGCCCAAGGGGGCCTCAAGTCAGTCCCCTTATATACACCAAAGTAATCCATGGAGGGTGTGTCAACAAAGAACTCTAAACAGAGTGTAGTGCCACACCCTATTGCAGGTATAAACAAAGGTTATGCCAAGGACTAATCCTGAGATTATCTCTTATGTAAAACACTGGAGAGAGAGGGCTGATATAAAGTAATACATCTTAGTTTCATGAGCTTCATGTAATCTAGATGGTACCCACAAGGTCCTTCTTATTATCTGCACTAGGGTGATTCTGAGTATCTTGTTCTCGTGTACTGAAAGGGTCACACTCACCTGCTTAGAGCAAACTAGTATGATCCTTCCTATAGTCTTCCTATAGTCTCAACGTAGCCAGGATGATAGTCTCCTGGTAAATTCCTACCTGTCCCACGTTGGGTGCAGTGGGTATAAAGAGGAGCTGTGCCCAATCTAGAAAACATAGAAGTCTTAGTAGATGTATAAGTCAGAAGTTATTCAGTCAAGGTGACTTCTGTAACTGCCACACCCTCTAGCAGTGTTTACATAGAAGAGAGGTCTCATTAGAATAAACCTTGGGTTAAATAGATTAAGCTGGGAGTGGGCAAAACAACAAAACTCCAAGAATAGCTAAACCTGTTCTCCAACGGGTTTGGGCCACTGGCATGGCAACAGGTATGGGATGTGAGTGTGGCTTCTGAGACTTCAGCAGAATAGGAACTTAGCCCACCTGCCAGACCCTTCACTTTAAAAGGCCACTTATTATGCCATCCAGTGGATCTACCAAATGTTTGTAGCCTGAGCATCTCCACCAAAGCAGAGGGCAGCTGTCATTTTTGAGTCCGTTTTATAGTGACCATAAGATTCCTGTAAGTAGTGCTGTCCACGGCCTGTCAGAAGTTATGTTGTGAACTTAGGAAGTTGGTCTTATGTATAAAGGAGATTTATCCAGTGTGTTGATGACTGCTCATCTGCGGCACTGGTATGATTTCCCAAAAGGCAGTGCCAGTGTGCATGCCATGAAAAATACTGGCCCACAGATGCCATCAAGGTCTTACTTTTTCCTCCTGTAAGAACTAAACCCTAGTTCTGGATCATTTTAATTTTTTTCTTTATTCATTAATGGAGAACAAAGAATTTGAAGGAAAGGTGTCGGGAGGGAAGACAAATAGTACAGAGGGTAGGTTACTTGCCTTGCCCATGTCTAACCAGGTTCCATCCCCTCCACTCTACATGGTCCCCTAAACCTGCCTGGAGTGATCCTTGAGCAATCCCTGAGCACTGCTGTGTGTGCCCCCCAAAAAAATAAGAAAGGTGCGGCAGGACTGGTGTGTGACTGAGAAAGTCACTCCTGGGGGGCTTCTCAGAGGCAGAGAGGGCTCGTTTTTTGCATGAAATCATCTCCCTACTTCAAAAGTGGGGAACACTGGAACTGAAGAGATAACACAGCAGGTAGGGTGTTTGCCTTGTGCACAACCAACCCAAGTTTGATCCCCAGCACCCATATGGTTCCCCAAGCACCTCAAGGAGTAATTTCTGAATGCAGAGCCAGGAGTAACCCCTGAGCATTGCCAGGTGTGACCCCAAAAATCAAAATTTAAAAAGTGAGGATGGGGGGGCCGGAGCGATAGCCCAATGGGTAGGGCGTTTGCCTTGCACGAGGCCGGCCTGTGCCGGTCTAGGTTCGATCCCGGCATCCCATATGGTCCCCCGAGCACCGCCAGGAATAATTCCTGAGCAAAGAGCCAGGAGAAACCCCTGAGCATTGCCTGGTATGACCCAAAAAAGCAAAATAAATAAATAAATAAATCACTTGATCACTTGAATCCCGTTGTTCATCGATTTGCTCGAGCGGGCGCCAGTAACATTTCCATTGGACCCTATCACGTGCCAATGTATCCCAATGGCATCTGGTTGATTCAGACCAGATGATTTTTTTTATTTTATTTTTATTTTATTTTTTTATTTTATTTTTTCCAGTAAAATAAATAAATAAATAAATAAAATAAAAAGTGAGGATGGCTAATATGCAGGCATGGGCAGGAATGGGGCTCTAATGACATTAGCCAGGCACCTATGAGACAGAGTAGAAAAGAACTCCTAGAGGTTAATTGGGTGTCATCTATCAAATGTAACCTGTGTGTATTCTGCTGAACCCAGTAATCCTTCTCAAGAAATCATTCCTAGATAAATACTAGTATTAGAGAAATAGATGTTTATACCTATAGTCATCAGGGCATTTTTTGTGATAATGAAATGAAGAGATTAAATATCCATCGATAGAGGAATCGCTGTTTAATTGTCATACATAACCATTAGAAAGATAACGATGTATTCATCTGTATGAGAAAATGTCTCTGATAGATCATTTAGCCTGCAACGTAAAATATGGATCATTGCATTTGGATTAAAAACGCATGCATTTCAGGGCAAGTGCCCTGATTAGGGGCAGGGGAGACGGGGAATTTGGAGTTCAAATACAATCCACAGATGAGAAGTGGGATATGGGAACCATGTGTGATCATTTTACAATACAGGAGTGATTATCTGGATGTCTTTCATCCAAAGGAATGGCTAGTTCTTTCTGCTTTTGCCGTTAATAGTTCATATGAGCAGTAACCTCACCCCCTCCAAAATAACTGACATATTCTAATGTTTGACATTGGTTAGGGTGATAAAGGGGAGTGCTGGTTGGTTCCTGTCCCCCAAATCATGAAGAACATATATGTATGTGTTATCATAAATACTGTGAAGATCTTTTCCTCTCTCCCTCTTTCCCTCCCTCTCTCCCTCCCTCCTTCTCCCCACTCATCCTTTCCTTCTCCTTTTCCCTCTCACTCTCTCCCACATCTCAATTTTTCAGCTTTCAACATAAACAGACTGATTATATAGATAACAGGACATATTTTATATGCCATAAACAGTGCAAACATATAATCCTCCCAGACTTTATTTTTAAAGTCTATACAACTGTGAGCACTGGTTTCCTCTGCAGGTAGAAAGAAGATGGTAAAACCGTGTTTATCTTTTACTTTATAAAAGATTCACTTTTTACCCTTGTGACTTTTAGATGATAAACTCAGATAAGTCACTGCTCAGGCTCACTGAGTGTCCTCACTTCTCTATTTTCTCATTTAAAGAGCTTTACACACTTACGTTGGCCCTGTGATAGCAAACCATAATCCCCTTGAATGGTTTTTTAAGGTGTCATGGTGTATTGAATTCAATCTATACTCCATTTTCAATGCCCAGCCTTCGAGTATGTTTATTTGCTGAATTATTCATTAGGATTGTAGAAGTTATGGCAATGAATTAGTGAATTACACTGAGTTGCTTTTGCCTGTCCCCATTCCCCTCTGCCTACTCCTAGTAGTCTCTGCTCCCTCCTAGTAGTTTCTGCTCCCGAACTTTGAATTCCACCTCTGTGTCTCTCAGGCTGCCATAGATGACCCCAGGATGGCAGGATCCTACCAAAAAGTGCTCAGTATTCTGTAACAAGCTTGCTTATCTGTTCTTGGGAATTTTAAGTTTTATCTTCTTAAGTCTCCTGGAGAAGGCTGGAAGTCAGCCCCTCATCCCCACCTCCCAATATCTCGCTGCTGGGCTTCTACAACAGATGGGCCAACATTGCCCTTGTCTGGCCAGAAATAGCTGTAGTCTCCTTTGCCTTCTCTCTAAACCCTTTGAGAATAGCTGTCTAATTGTAAACTTCTTAAAATTGGGAGACTGAGGTCTCTGGAGCTGAGATCGTTTCCTCCCAGTTAACCCTCCTGCCCAGCACAAAGTAAGCCAATATTCGATGAATAAGCCTTTTCAGAACTAACTTTTCCATGGGAACTCTGAAATGCTTCATTTTCACGAGTCTTCCCAGCCCTGGAACAAATAGGAAGGAAACCAAAAAAGAAAGAAATAGACTTCAAAGGTAGAATAAAGGTGGTGAGAGTTATTTCCACATAACCCATTGGCTTTGAAAATTTCTTTCTTCACAGATTTCCACTCACAGCCCAAGATCCAGGTATCAGTGCAACGTGGCACAATCAAAAGAGGCCAAGAAAGTAGATTTCAAACGGTCTCTTCACAGGGACCAAGTTCTTGGAAACTGTGTAGGGAGATAGATATTGTAAATTTACTTAGATTTACTCTGCCCATTTGGTGATGCTTTCCGGCATCCTATCCCATTGTATATAGAGACTCATGTTTCATACTCAGACACACAGACACACACACACACACACACACACATACACAAACACACACGTACACTGGACAGAAGATAGCACAGTGATTAAGGTGCTTGCCTTGTGTGAACCCAACCAGGGCTGGATATTACAGCACCACATAGTCCCCAAACATTGCAGGGTTCAGCCCTTGAACTACCAGTGTGATGTGGTCATCCCTGCAGCATTCACTCAGCATCAAATACTAGAGTCTTTGCATTGACACAGCTGCCGGCTCAGCTAAGACTCACCTGTTTGGGGGTGAGGGGGTGGCTGGGTCTCCTGAGCACTGCTAGGGAGCCCACCAAAAAAAATAAAAAACATTTTACTTTTCACATCGATTTTTAAAGTTTTTATTAGCGTTCAGGCCCCATGTCTGCACTAGTGTTGCCTCATGGTTTGGGTGCACCTAGTTACCTCACCTCTGAACCACTAAACCAGCCAAGGCCCCTTGACCAATAAATACCCTCATGTTTGGATGCTGTTTCCTGAAATCTGAAGTTCTACCTTGGTAAAGTAACACAAAAGCCATGATTGTGATTAAATAACTCTGGTCAGAATTTCACATATTCTCCAAGGAGACCGGGCGGGGTAGGGGGAAGGGGGCCAGCAATTCTTAATCACTTGGGCCATTGGTTCAGTGCAGTGGCCCAAAGACCACTGCAGTGTCAGAGATATCCAGGCCACCCCAGTTATTCTGAGTGATGCTCAACCGGGGGAGGGGGAGGCCTGCAAATCAAATCCAACTCAGATGCATGCTAGGCATGCACCCTACCACTGGGTTTCTCCCAGCCCCTGAAATTCAGTACATTCTTACTTGAGTCTCCTATAAAATTGTTCCAAGCACTTAAGACAATCTTGGTTTTTTCCTATTTCTTAGCACTTCCAGCACACCCCAGTCAGTCTTTCTGAGCAATCACTAATATTTCCCGAGAAGCTAAACAGACCACAAAGACTGTGAGGAGAAAAGTTGGCATTCAGAGCACACACGCCTACAAAGCTGAGTAACCTGCAGGCAGCAGGAGTTGGTGATGCCTTCCCAAAATGCCTGTCTCTGCATCTGACCTCCCAAGTCTAATCAACTTTGACTTGATCAGTGCTCCTGGTCGCACTCTGCTTTGAAAACACTAATTGAAAGCAAAAAACACAAACAGCATCTTTAAGGAATTTCTAAGAGACTCTCTCCTTTGACACTCACCTAGGAGATTCACTTTCTCCCAGTGCTGACTAATTTTAGGATCTGTTGACTGCAAATCTCAGGGGCCTATGGCTATATATTCCCCTATAATGTTTTGGAATGTGCAGACCCAACAAAGGAAGCCCTGTCTTGAGTTCAAATGCCTCATGTTCTAACCCCAGATAGAATAAATTAATCATTAATCAGAATTTTCTAATTCCTGATGTGTCAGGGCACAGCAGAGCTCACCAGTAGGCTGGCTAGGATGGCACCCGGTGAGTAGGGAGATGGACTGGGGTGGAGTTTCTAGCATCGGACAGTAGGGAGGCGCTAGTTAGGGGCAAAATCCTTTGACTTGCAGAGGGAGGCTGATGTCTGGGCACTTCCTGAGGTTTCACATGTGTTATTTAATTCTTTTTTTTTCTTTTTTGGGTCATACCCGGCAATGCTCAGGGGTTACTCCTGGCTCTGCACTCAGGAATTACTCCTGGCGGTGCTCAGGGGACCATATGGGATGCCGGGGATTGAACCGGGCCAGCATGGGCCGGCCACGTGCAAGGCAAACGCCCTACCCGCTGGGCTATCGCTCCGGCCCCTTTATTTAATTCTTTAGTTGCAGAAAAGTCCAGGGAAGGGGGTGGGGTTGTCTTACTGGACCCATTATATGAGCATGGAAACAGATGCCTGAAAATGAATCTTTGCACCTGAGGTATCCATCAGAGTGGTAGACCAGGGATAGAAACATAGAAGTTTGGCTCCCTGGCCACTCTCTCCCCTTAGCCACAGTGCTTCTTCTCTTGGGGGGGGGTGGCCACAAGAGGACCAGTGAGACATCGTGTCCTTCCAGAAAATTCTAACAACATGAACCTATATCCAAGTCCAAAGAGACAGTTCTGCTAAACAGACATTTCCTACTGGGCACCCCTGACTGCATGTTCCTAAAAGAAAATAAATGTGAAGTACTAGCTCCAATTTACACGCCTTCATTTCCATAGACATTTATAAGCTGTGCACATGTACTACTGAATTAATGTACTTCATAAAATATGTACAAAACGAGGACTTATCCCTTTAGATCCAAAGCGTACCATAAACTCTTGTCAAATAGCACTCCCTTATACCATTACTAAAAAGTGCATATCCCTGGCCAAAAGCAAAAATAATTTTTAGCGATTTGTTTCTAGTTTTTACTTTGATGTTTGCTAAAATTATTTGATCTAGGACCCAGTTTTCCTGGAATTATTTCCTAACGGTTTAAAATTATTTAAGATCATTTGCCCATGTGTGGGTGATCGCATTTTTTAAAATGTGGCACAAGAGCTTTGATGTATAGTAGAATCCCGAAAGAATATATAAAAGCAGAACTAAAATAAACACCTCTACAAAAGTCTGCAACAATATAAAAAAGTTACCTAACAAGAAAAATTCTCTCTAGGACAGTTCTTTTAAATATTAGAAATGAAGTCAAGATGTCAATATAGTCTGCTTAACATATTTTTTACAGAAAAGCAACAGCCAATAAGCAAAATAAAACATTAGAGTTGGAACAATGTAAGCTATTGCCAGTGACCGAATATGTCTTATTCAGGGCAAAGATTTGTCTGAGCATAGTCATAGCACACACATACAGAAAGAGAAATTGCTTTAAAAGTGGCTCTTCACCGACCGGAAGGGCTCAGTACCTGACAGCTCCCTGCATTACATTGGACAATTCTTGCAGCATTGTTCAAGCCAGCTGCCTCTTGGACTGAAAGCTTAGAGAAAGAAGCGGAGCTTAGCAAAACAGCTTAAACATCTTGCCTCAAAAGATCACTTAAATCCGGGATCTGTATCAGTCATGTCTCAAAGCCTTCCCTTGTCCCACACAGAAAGACATTAGGTCAAAATTCATTTCTGTGCTCATCTCTTGAGCTTTCCCTGGAGCTCCAGAAAGGTTAGATACCTCTGGAGTCTGAACCCAGGTGTTTTTTTCTGTATGACTCATCAGAACATATAAAATGTGACCCTGACTATTTTGTGGGAAAATGTGATTACTGTAAACACTATCCAAATTATGACTAGTAGAAAGTTCAACAACAAGAATGAAGATGTGACCCAGAATTTGGTCAGTCCCATTGGACCAGTGTCTGATTGGCCAATAAGATAGATCCTGATTAAGAGGATCATGTTGAGTGAAGTTACCTGGGGAAAGGACAGATATAGAATGACTGCATTAATTTGTGGGATATTAAAAAGAATAGCATGAAACTAATATCCAAGGCCATGCAAAACATGGATCGGGAGGACTTGTCAGTGGTCGGAATCTACCCCAAGTGTGTGGAAGTCAGAGGTTAAGTAAGACAGAGAAGGGACCAGTGAGCTAAGAATTGTTGGAAATAGTAATACCAGCCTAGAACTGAGCACTGAATGTTCATTCTAGGTGAGGGACATGCATGGTAACCCCTAAATGTATGTATGAAGCCACAATGTGTAAGAGAAGGGAAAGAGAAATAGAGGAAAGAGACGGGGAGACAAAGCACCTGCCATGGAGGCAGGCTGGGGAGGTAGAGGGAACCAGGCAACATGGCGGTGTGTGGTGCGCACTGGTGGAGGGATGGGTGCTGGAACACTGTATGACAGAACCCAATCATGAGCAGGTTTTGTAATTGTATATCTCACCGTGGTATTAAAAAAATAGATCCTGCTTGCCAAAGGTTTGACCCAAGCCCCCAGGCTTCAAAGCAGTTGAAGCTTTGAACCACATCAGCATACTCCCCAAAGACCCCCACATCAGCACACTCCCCAGAGACCCCACATCAGCACACTCCCCCAGAGACCCCACATCAGCACACTCCCCAGAGACCCCACATTAGCACACTCCCCAGAGACCCCCCACATCAGCACACTCCCCCAGAGACCCCCCCACATCAGCACACCCCCCCCAGAGACCCCACATCAGCACACTCCCCAGAGACCCCACATCAGCACACTCCCCAAAGACCCCACATCAGCACACCTCCCCAGAGACCCCCCCACATCAGCACACTCCCCAGAGACCCCCACATCAGCACACTCCCCCAGAGACCCCCCCACATCAGCACACTCCCAAGAGACCCCACATCAGCACACTCCCGCAGAGACCCCACATCAGCACACTCCCCCAGAGACCCCACATCAGCACACTCCCCAGAGACCCCCACATCAGCACACTCCCCAGAGACCCCCCACATCAGCACACTCCCCAGAGACCCCCACATCAGCACACTCCCCAGAGACCCCCCCCCCCACATCAGCACACTCCCCAGAGACCCCCACATCAGCACACTCCCCAGAGACCCCCACATCAGCACACTCCCCAGAGACCCCACATCAGCAGAGACCCCCACATCATCACACTCCCCCAGAGACCCCACATCAGCACACTTCCCCAGGACACTCTGTTCATCTTCTTTAGAAGCAGAGTAGAGTTGTGCTGCTCATTCCCATTGGTTTTGCATTGTTAGGTTTGGTCATCAGAAATTATCCAAGAAGGAAAAATGTCCATGACCCTGTTTTCTAAAATGTGTCACCCATGGGATATGGAACACAAATCCGGGATTAGCTTTTAGACTTTAAAGGGACCCTCCTGCAAGTGCTGATGGATCATTCTCCTAATGCTACTGGTAAAAGTAGAAGTGAGTGGAGTGAGTGGAGCTGAGTGGAGGTGAGTGGAAGCAAAAATGGAGGTGAGCAAAGATAGGTGGAAGTGAGTGTAGATGAGTGGAGGTTACTGAAAGAAATAATGAAGGTGAGTAAAGTGAGTGGAGGTAAGTGAAGGTTAGGGTGGAGGTAAATGGAATGGAAGTAAGTTGAGGTGGGAATGGAGGTGAGTGGAGTGAATGGAGGTGAGTAGAGGTAAGGGTGGAGGTGAGTGGAGGAGAGAATGGATGAGAGTGGAGATAGGAGTGAATGTGAACAGAGCATGGAGGTTAGTGGAGGCAGCCAGAGCAAATGGGGGTAAACAGAGGTGAGTGAAGGCATTGCGCCAGCTCCAGCTCCCATAGGAAATCCATCCCTGTGCTGCCCATGGGCTAGAACCACCACCATCCTCCCTGAGGCAGCAGGCGTGGATTTCAGCAAACATCCTGTTCTGACCCCTGGGTAACACCCCTATATTGGCATGCATGGGCCGTTTTTTAGTAATGTCCTCTGGGACCCCTGAGCCTTCCTGAACACCTCAGCGTGCTGTGGCAGGGAGCTGCCCCTGACGGTGGTGTGCCGGCAGTGGGGTGGGGCAGATGGCCGCTGTGAGTGCATGGCTGAGAATCCCTGAGAGCAAGCGATACAGGCAGGCCCTGCTATGGCTCTGCTGACCATGCACTCTGGGGAGAAGAGGGACCCTCCTGGCCTGGCAGGCATCACTTTGTAGAAATATTGCCCCCAGTGTCCCACTGTTGTGACCAGGCGACTCAGAGAACACAGGAATCCAGAGACTAAAGAGTTACAGCAAGGTGGAGAGCAGGAGAGGGGGCTGGAGGGAGTAGTGGGGAGGGGGAATGCAGGTGGCCTGGGGCACTGGAAGGGGCTGGCTTTAGCTCCTAAGGAGATCGAGAGCTATTCCTGAAGTTTCGCAGAGGGACGTGAGGTGAGAGACATCACAAAGCCATTGCTTGACCCTCTAGTGCATCACTCACCATAAAGCTCTGAAGAGGGAGCAGTTTCCCAAGCTACTCAGGGGTGTGGTGGCAAGAAACAGTGAGGACCCTCAATTCCAGTATCCTCCATGGCTTCCTCCCGAGAAAGAGGTCCAAGGCCTAAGAGAAGCAGGTTCCACTGGGTTTTACAGTAAGGGAACCAAGTGAGCTGGAAATGGGAGTGATCAAAGCCTTATTACCAGGGATGTGTCCAAAGGGTGTCCCAGAAATTCTCATTGACTGGTAGAGGTGAAGGGTGGTTTCTGGGAAGGTTTTGGGGGGCAATTCTAATTCCCCTTTCTGGGTGCTGGTAGAAACAGCTGCCAACAGCAAAGGCTTATGGTTCTGTTTCTTGTGCTCTGTTGTACACTGCAACCAGCGTGCTGGCCACTAGCTTCACATGTCCAGTGAGCACAGAGGCTGGTTGCCAGTTGCACGCACTGTCTGCAAGGTTAGAAAGACTAAGATGAAAGAATCAATGTCAAAATACCTCAATCATTTTTTATAGACTCCATGTTGAAATGTGAATCCTTGAGATGCACTCATTAAAATCAGTTCAGGGTAGTTTCTTTTATTTTTTTTCCCTAACTTTTTCAATGTGGCAGTAAAATTTTAAAATGTCAGGCTTACCTCACACTGAATTTCTCTTGCTTAAATGGATGTAGAGCATAGCCCATTGTGTGCCAAACCAAACATGGGCCTGAAGTGATAGTACAGCCAGTAGAGCATTTGCCTTGCACCGAAGCAGACCCAGGTTTGATTCCCAGCTTTCCATATGGTCCCCCAAGCACCAGCAGGAGTAATTTCTTTTTTTTTTTTTTTTTTTTTTTTATTAATTTTTTTTATTTTTACAATTACAAAGATATACAATTAAAAAGTTCATATTTGGGTTTTGGTCGTACAGTGTAGCAGCACCCATCCCGCCACCAGTGCCCATCTCCCACCACCAACGTCCCGGTTCCCTCCCCCTCCCCCAGCCCTCCTCCATGGCAGGTTCTTTATTTCTTTCCATTTCTCTCTCTTTCTCTTTTCCTTCCTCTCCAGACTATGGATTACAAAACATACATTAAAGGGTTGTCATGTGTATCCTTTTGCCTCTATTTAATGCTCAGTTCTAGGTTGGCATTAGTACCCTCACAATTGTTAGCACACTGTTCCATTTTCTGTCTTACCTAGCCTCTGACTCCCACACGTTTGTGATAGTTTCCACCTTTGACAGGACCTCCTGATGTATGTTTCACTTGACCTTGGATATTGGTATCATAATATGTACCTATATATTTATGTTATGCAGATAAATGCAGTCATTCTGTAACTGTCTCTCTCCTTCTGGCTAATTTCGCTCAACATAATCTTCTCCATGTCCATCCATTTGTAGGCAAATTTTATAACTTCATTTTTCCTAACAGCTGCATAGTATTCCATTGTGTAGATGTACCAAAGCTTTTTTATCCAGTCATCTATTTTCGGGCACTCGGGTTGCTTCCAGATTCTGGCTATTGTGAATAATGCTGCTATGAACATAAAAGTAGGGATGGTGTTTCCGCTGCGTATTTTTGGTTTCCCAGAGTAGATTCCCAGGAGTGGTAGAGCAGGAGTAATTTCTGAGTGGAGAGCAAGCCAGGAGTAAGTCCTGAGCATTGCCAAGTGTCACCCAAAGAGCCGAAAGCAAACCAAAAAAAAACAAGCCTTCAAACATGGAACTGCCACCCTTGAACCATTTTTCAAAGAAAAGATTTAAGTCCATAGAACTTTTTCCTCTGGAAACCATGTCGGTAGCTAATGTTGAAAGACAGTACCACAGAACAGGTGATATTTAGAGATTATTGGACGTATGACCAAACATGAAGTTGGATCAAGTTGGATCAACTTGCTATATGGCAAGTCCCCTCCTCTGTAAATTCTGAATGACAGACCGATCCTCAGCAGGCATAAAGCTATAGAGCAGGCCCGCTAAGGGGCCGCGAGTGATAGTACAGTGGATAGCGCTTTTGCCTTGCACGTGGCCAGCCTGAGTTTGATCCCTGGCATCCCATATGGTCCCCTGAGCATCGCCAAACAGGCCTGCTAAACAGGAGACCCTGTCATAGATGGAGCTACAAGAAATGGGGAAAATCTTCGGGGTGAGATGTTGAGATGCTGCAGTAGGGTTGGCACTCCAGCCCCAGCAGCAGAGGTGGGACAGAACCACATTATCTCCCCTCACTGCTCCTGTGCTTTCCCTTCATACCCCTGCCAGGGGTAGGAAACAAGCTTCAAATGTCCAGCTGATCGTTTAATATCAGTATATAATAATCATCAAGTAAATTGTCACCTAGAGTGTTTGGAGGACCAGACTGGTTGCCGCCCACCGTCGTGTCCTGTGGGGCCGTAAGGGACAGGTAAGCAAACCTTTGCTTGGATGACAAGCAACCAGAGAGGTGGTCAGGATTCATAAATGCCTTGGGCTCCCCTGAAACTGTTGATCTGAAGCTTCCATCTGACATTACGAAGTTTCCCTTGAATCTTATAACCATTATCTAATCTGACTTGCAGTTAATTCATTTGCCTAGTTTGTCTTATATCCCCGATTGCCAAGCACAAGAATTTTTTTTTTATTTTCATGAGTGTAAATTCATTAAATCAATTTGTCTTCAGAGGTGTGCTTTAAAAATAAAATAGATGGGAGAGTCAAAGTCAGTCCCCAGATTCTCAGGAGACAAACCAGCTCAGCTAAGGCTGACTTTGTGTGCGGCCCTGCCCTCCCCTGCAATGGGTCAGACACAATTCAAACAAAACCAGGGTTGGGCAGGGATGTGCATTTGAAATCACTGTCCCTGGCCACCTGACTTCCAAGCTCACTGGCTCCATTAGAAAGGGACGTATCTGCAGACATTTCTCTACACTGGGGACTTGATAAATGATCAATTAATTTAAAGAATTCTGGGAGGTCACTCCCACAGTGTTTCAGGGACCATGTGGTGCCAGAGATCAAATGCATGACTTTTTCATGTGAAACATGTGCTCGACTCCCTCTCTTTTCTCTCACCAGTCAGGAAAGAGTCATTTGAAGCCTTTTCTAAATTATGGGAGAAAAACAGAATGGCAATAAGCAGGGAAACATTCTCATTGTGCTGTGTGTGGTTATGGGTCACTCTTTCTAGAGGAGAGTGTTCTCATTGCCCAGGGTCTGCCCTTCCATGTGCAGCTACGTCCAATCCCTGGGATTTGCCCTCACAGTTCCCATCCTTTCAGAGATGGGTCACTGTCGGGGAACGCCGCCGGGGTCCCCGACAGTGTCAGGACAGAGGTTGTCTTCTACCTCCGAGGACGCCGGGAGAAAGATGAAAACTCACGAGTCCGGTGCAGTTCCAAAAATGGCTTTTAATAGTACAAAAGCTCTTCCACAGCAATCCAATATAATGAACAAACTCTAGCTCTGGTCCGAACTTAGACCATACAAAAGAGCCTAAGTCTCCCACCAAGAGAGAGAGGATGTCACCCGAGCTGAATCCTACCCAGAAGGAGCAAAAGGCCAAAGAGCAAAAGGCCAGAGCCAAAAGCCAAAAGCCGCAGGAGCCAAAAGCTGAAGGCTGAGGAACCAAAAGGCAAAGGTGAAGGGGCCTCAAGTCAGCCCCTTATATACACCAAAGTAATCCAATCGGGAGGTTGTCATGCCAACAAAGAACCCTAAACAGAGTGTAGTGCCACACCCTATAGCAGGAATAAACAAAGGTTACACCAAGGACTAATCCCGAGATTATCTCTTATGTAAAACACTGGAGAGAGAGGGGGCTGATATAAAGTAATACATCTTAACTTCATGAGCTTCATGTAATCTAGATAGTACCCACAAGGTCCTTATTATTATCTGCACCAGTGTGATTCTGAGTATCTTGTTCTCATGTACTGAAAGGGTCATACTCACCTGCTTAGAGCAAACTAGTATGATCCTTCCTATAGTCTTCCTTTAGTCTCAGCGTAGCCAGGGTGGTAGTCTCCTGGTAAATTCTAACTGTCCCACGTTGGGTGCAGTGGGTATAAAGAGGAGTTGTGCCCAATCTAGAAAACATAGAAGTCTTAGTAGATGTATAAGTCAGAAGTTATTCAATCAAGGTGACTTCTGTAACTGCCGCACCCTCTAGCAGTGTTTACATAGAAGAGAGATCTCATTAGAATGAACCTTGACTTAAATAAGATTAAGCTGGGAGTGAGCAAAACAACAAAACTCCCAGATTAGCTAAACATGTCCTCCAACAGGTCACTGGACAAGCTCTTAAAAAAACTGGGGGTTTTGTGTCACTAAGCAACAAATACTTTTACAGGGAACCATTGTAAGGTGGTGGTCCAGAAAATGCACCTACTCATGTGTGTGCATGTGTGTACTCATTCATGTTTTCAGGGGGTGACTTATGTATATGTATTTAGCACCTAACTCCTGAAATACACACATGTTCATTTTCTGGGAAAACTACATGAGGTTGATTTTTAATCATCAGATGCATATTGAAATGCCTGAGTATTTCAAATTTATTTCAAAGAGAATAAATTTATTTCAGGCAAAAATGAATAATTCTATTCTTTTGCCACAGATATGGTACCAGAAAGGGATATGTTTGGAGAAGCTACAAAATTGGGGAGCGTCAATAGAGGAGAAACTATTAAAATAAAATTTTAACTGTCGGTTTTATAATTGAAGCCGTCTCCTCTCTTGAAAACATCATTTCCATTGAAGTGGGAGGAAAAAGGATCTGGCACTTGGCCCGCGGTATTAATTTCCCCAGACAAATTTCAAATAGTCATGATGTCCCAAAAAGGGACAGAATGATGGGGACACAGATGACCTGCTGATTCAAAGCCACAGGTAGAGACACAGTGAGAGAGTGACCTGTCATGTAGTGCATGTTGTGTCAGCAGTTAAACTCTGACCTCCCTTAGGCTCCAGTCATTGGATCTGTGTTCCCAGTTCCCATCCTAGATTCTTTCTCCTTTCTCTTCTCTTCGTTTTTTTAAAATTTATTATATCACTGTCTCTGTCTCAGAGACAGACATGGAACAGAGCTGCTATTGGCTCTCACTGTGCCCAGCCACTCATGAGGTGCCCGGGAGGGATGGCAGGTTCTAGCCCTGGCCCGCCACCCCAGCAGAGCCTCCCAACAAGCCAGATGACCCCCACTCCATGAGGGCCTCCATTTTCACATCCCGACTTCCCCCTTGTCAGAACTCCGCCCAGCAGACCAGCCTATCACAGCCCAGCTCTTCTAGATCCACCCTGCTGCAGTCTTTTTAATCCGGCCCAGGTATGCTGATCCAGAGACAGACATGGGGGCAGAGCTGCTACTGGCTCTCACTGTGCCCAGCCGCTCATGAGGTGCCCGGGAGGGGATGGCAGGTTCTAGCCCTGGCCCGCCACCCCAGCAGAGCCTCACAACAAGCCAGACGACCCCCCACTCCATGAGGACCTCCATTCTCCACATCCAGACTTCCTCCTCATCAGAACTCCACCCAGCAGACCAGCCTATCACAGCCCGGCTCACGCTGCCACAATCGGCCCCACGGTTCATCAATAAATGCTGTATTTTGAGATGACTACAAGAGTATGCTACCCGCACGGCAGAGCCTGGCAAGCTACCCGTGTCATATTTGATATGCCAGATCTCGATCACGATCACGATCTTCCCGTTAATCATCTATTTGCTAGAGCGGGCACCAGTAATATCTCCATATGTCCTGTCTCATGCCAGTAGAGCAAAGGGCATCGGCTTGCTACAGGAACATAAAGAGCCTAAAAACCATTATATTAGGTCATGGGAATGACCTAATATAATTGTTACTGGCATTTGGCATGTCAAATACAACACGAGCAGCTTGCTAGGCTTGCCGTGCGGGAGGCATATTCTTTAAACACCTCCAAATAAAGCATTTACTGATGAACGCGCTGCCGCACGAGCCGGGCTGTGATGGGCTGGTCGGTTGGGTGGAGTTCTGAAGAGAGGGAAGTCCGGATGTGGAAAATAAAATGGCGGCACCCATGGAGTGGGTGGGGGGGTCGTCTGGCTTGTTGTGAGGTTCTGCCGGGGTGGTGGGCCAAGGCTAGAACCCACCATGCCTCCCGACTGCCTCATGAACGGCTGGGCACAGGGAGAGCAAGGAACCGCTCTGCCCCCATGTCTAAGAGTCTCTGGACCAGCATACCTGGGTCAGATTGAGGAAGAAACGGCTGCAGGGTGGGTGTCGATGATCTGGGCTGTGGTGGGCTGGTCGGCTGGGTGGAGTTCTGAAGAGAGGGAAGTCGGATGTGGAAAATGGCGGCACCCATGGAGTGGGTGGGGGGGGTCGTCTGGCTTGTTGTGAGGTTCTGCCGGGGTGGTGGGCCAAGGCTAGAACCCACCATTCCTCCCGACTGCCTCATGAGCGGCTGGGCACAGGGAGAGCAAGGAACCGCTCTGCCCCATGTCTAAGAGTCTCTGGACCAGCATACCTGGGATATCCTATCCTGTCAGGATATGCCAGATACCAGTAACAATTATAGACCTCATTCCCATGGCCTGATGAAATGGTTTGAGGCTCTTTATGTTCCTGGAGCAAGCAGGTACCCTTGGGTTCTACTTGCACTTAGACAGGTCATATGGAGATGTTACTGGTGCCCACTCGAGCAAATCAATGATGAACGGGAAGACAGTGATACAGTGATTATATCACTGTGAGATAAACAATTACAAAGCTGTTCATGATTGGGTTTCAGTCATACAGTGCTCAGCACCCATTCCTCCACCAATGCACATTTCCCACCACCAAAGTCTCCTGATTCCCTCCACCATCCCCCAGCCTGCCTCTACAAAAAGCACTTTTCTTCTCTCTCTCTTTTCTCTTCTTTTGTGCATTGTGGTTTGCAGTATATATACTAAGGGGTTATCATGTATATCCCTTTACCTACTTCAGTTATCAGTTCTGGTCAAGTGTTACCTTTTCCAACTTATTGTTGGTAAACTGGTCCCTTCTCTATATTACTTACCATCTGTCCCCCATACTCACTTGTGGTAGATTCTAACCATTGACAAGTCCTCCTGGCCCCTGTTTTGCCTGACCTTGGGTATTAGTCTCATGATATATTTTTATATCCCAAAAATGAATGTAATTATTCTATACCTGTTCTTTTCCTTCTAATTTCACTCACTATGATACTCTTTATCCATTTATAGGCAAATTTCATGACTTCATTTTTCCTAACAGCTTCATAGTATTCCATTGTGTAGATGTACCACAGTTTCTTTATCCAGTCTTCTGTTCTCAGGCACTCGGGTTGTTTCCAGATTCTGGCTATTGTGAATAATGCTGCAATGAACATAGAAGTGCAGATTGAAGGAATGTCTATATCATTTTCCAAACAGGCTGAACCAGACAGCATTCCCAAGAGCAATGAATGTCTTCTCATTCTTCCATTCTCCTTTTTCCTCTTCTTCCATGGAAGAGCTGGTGACATGTAAAAGTTTTTTAATGACATTTTGATTTGCAGGATCATTCATAATCCTGATCTTACATTTTCCTAAATATACTGCTTGCCGATTATTTCACAGATGCTTTGAGATGAATGTTTGGGTTTTTGTCCCAACTTTTTATGATCTTTGAAAAAACTACCCTCAAAAAATTATAAGTGGTTATGGAAACACATTACAAACATGTCCTGGATTTTTCTTTACCGTGAAGTGACATGGAGTATAATATTTAAAAAATATGCATGATATGTCAAAACTGGTCCACAAAGTCCTCCATTCAGCAAACATGTGTTTGATGCCTAATATGCACATGGAGTGGCTTTGGACTCTGGAAAGACAAAATAAAATGAAAATTAGTGCTTGTGCACACTTTGACCTTAGCCTAACTGCAGGCAACTACAAACTGAAGTAAGAGAAAGGGCTTTGGAATTGTTCTACTTTAAATTTATTTCACAGAGGTGTGAGTATTTAAGTCTGCTCTAGAAGAAACCAGTGATAAGCCAGTGCAAAACAGCCAGGGCTGTCCTGGTCAAACTGGAAGGCAGCTGGGTGCTGGGGCAAGCAGATCAGCCTGCAAATAGCTCTTGCCTGGAGAGAGGAGCCCAGCTATATGTAGCCCATTCACTCGTGGTCTCCCTATGATATCAAAACACTTTTTAAGTGACTATTTCTTTTAGGGGCTTAGTGTGACCATCTCCACATCCAGAGACCCTGTGAGATTTCTGCTAACCTTTCTGGGAAATAACCAAGCTCTTGACTTCCATCACGGGATGCTTTTCCTACCCCCCAATATCAGTTCAGTCTCATTCTCCTTTCCTCTTAACATCACAGATGAGAGGTCAAGGGCAGACATAGCCAAAATCCCTCACAAAATTTGGGTCCTCGAGATAGGAGCAACCAACCTGGAAACCTCCCTCCATGTTTACCCCAGTCCCTCGATGTGGGTGCTTTGGAGGCCACAAAGGATGGCATGCATTGTTGAATAATTGTTAAGGTTTTTACATGCCTGGGAGGAGAAGAGGGGGAGTGTGGGTACTCGAGTCCTCTCTAGCTATCATTCCCCTTAATTACTTACTCCCTCTAAGGTGAATCAGGGAAACACTGGGATCATGCAATAACCCATGGGGATTTGGTTCTTCTCTCCCCAATCCATCTTGTGGTTTAAATCTTGAATAGTTTCATGTTTTCTAGAAAGTGTTTCATGAATTCTTGAAAGTCTTGGTGCTCACCAGAGGATGGTATTTTTAAGTGAGGATTCTTTAAGGAGGGAATGACGTAAAGCCTACAGCAATGAAAAAGAGATCCCTGACCAGGGCCCTACAGCTAGCTGGGACCAGGGTCAGAACTATAGACCCCCTTCTGATTCCTGTGCTCACCTGGACCATGTTAGCTCCTTACATCTCTGGTGACATCTGCTAGAGTGCAGTCTCTCTCTCTCTCTCTCTCTCTCTCTCTTCTCTCTCTCTCTCTCTCTCTCTCTCTCTCTCTGTCTCTCCTATGAACTGACCACCATGGCTACTGGCCGTTTCAGGAGCATAACCTAGCATATTTGAGGACCAAATTCTTTCCTCTTCCCAACTCTAATAAAGTTGTTCAGTACTGCAGTCTCTTAAGCTCCAACCCAGAAAGGCCCCCAAACTCACATACAGTCTGCCACAAGCCATAGAGCACGTTGATGTATTTAACAATAATATAAGAAACTTTGCTCTAGTGCTTTTGGGTAGCCCAGGCCCTTAAGGTAACCTTGACAGGTTTTTCTTTGGTAATTTTTCTCCTTTTGTTGAGGTTCAGGCCCTTATAGTTGATTTTATAGGAACTGGTCTAGAAGTAACAGGGCAAAGAGATTACAATCAATGTATAATCTTCTGGGGGAAATTGACCAGGAGAGGTAGCATTAGCCCATCCTGAGTTCCAATGTTGTTAGTCCATAATTATTATAGCAAAGGGAAGAAAACATCACACAAATAGGATAAAAATATTCAGGATAAAACTTCAGAGTGGTGTAAGTAGGAAGAAAAAGCAGCGTTTGCAGATAGAAAGTCAGGAGAGCAACTGGTTGCATTTCCAGAGAGCAGGGCATTGAGAGTACAATGAAAAGCAGTTAACTAGTATTGGTCCTTGAGACTTATCCTCACTTGATCACTTGATCACTTGAATCCTGTTATTCATGGATTTTCTCGAGCGGGCGCCAGTAACATTTCCATTGGACCCTATCACGTGCCAATGTAGCCCAATGGCATCTGGTTGATTCAGGAATACGAAGAGCCTCAAACCGTTCCTTCAGTGTCTTTACAAGGAAGTCAGACCATCTTGTAGGTGGGCGGCCACGTGATCTTTTGACATCCCATGGGATCCAGTCGGTAACGGCTCTAGTCCAGCGGTTGTCTCCAAATCACAAACTTGGTTTCTTTGAGGATAAGTTACTGGACTTATAAGTCCAGTAACTTATCCTCAAAAAAACCAAATTAGTGCTGAACCTAATCAGGAAAAACCATGGGGAGATGACTAAGAAAATCTAGTAGTGTGTGATGCACAACTCACCTGCCTAAGGAGATCTAGTACATTGTGACATGCAACTCACCTGCCTTCTTATCAGATGGCTCATTATAAAGGAGTTCCTAAGCGCCCTCATACTGGGTCATGAAACTTAGCCCAGTTAAGAGCCCAGCGACCTGAGGCTGGGGCTCAGGCCTGGGTTCCTGCATGGCAGTATCTGCACACAGAAATTCCTACTACATTTAACACAAGCTGTGTAAAGCAGCCAGAACTCGGCACCAGTGTGATGAGATGGAAGAGAGTTTGAGAAGACAGGAAGGAGTAAGCAACCATTGTTCATCCATAGCAGATGTGAAAAAGAAGGAAGCCTGCAGCTATAGACTAAATATTGGGTCCCATTGCCTGGGTTGGAGTCCCAGCCCGCATGTGCTGCTCTGGGTAGTGAGTATGTGAGCCTGACTCAGTTTAGACAAGGTCATGAAGCCACCAAAGGTGTCATCAGAAGAGATGAGAAAGCCAGTTTCTCTCTCTGTGTGTTTCTGTGTGTCTCTCTGTATCTCTCTGTCTCTCTGTCTGTCTCTCTTCTCTCTCTCTCTCCTTCCTTCCCTCCCTCCCCTCATGAGCACACAGTGAGGACAGGCCTGATGCACACCAGGATAGGGCTTCCCCACTATTCTCCTGAAATGCCATGTTGGACTCGCAGCCTCCTGCCCTGAAAATACAGTTCTGCTGTCTGGGCTTCCAGTGATAGGCTTGTTGAGAGTAGCTACCAACTTAGAGAAGACACCTTCCATGGAGGGCTCAATCAACATGGTTTTCTGGAATGGGCTGGTGAGCAGAAGGGGGTAACCTAAAATGATCAGGTCACTGAATGGTAAGTGATCTGAAATGACATGCTCACTGGAAACTGAGTGATCTAGAATGATTTGGTCACTGGGTGGCTAATGATCGGGAATGAGACCCCTCGTCTGGTGGTGAATTGCCGGGGATGCCGCTGGGGTCCCCGACAGTGTCAGGACAGAAGTTCTCTTCTACCTCTGAGGGCCTGGGGAACAGATGAAAACTCACAAGTCCAGCACAATTCTGAAAAGGCTTTTAATAGTACAAAAGCTCTTCCACAGCATTCCAATATAATGAACAAACTCTAACTCTGGTCCAAACTTAGACCATACAAAAGAACCTAAGTCTCCCACCAAAGAGAAAGGATCTCACCGAGATGAATCCTACCCAGAAGAAGGAGCAAAAGGCCAAAGAGCAAAACGCCAAAAGCCAAAAGCCAAAGCGGAAGGGGCCTCAAGTCAGTCCCCTTATATACACCAAAGTAATCTGATTTGTGACAGGGAGGGTCATGTCAACAAAGAACCCTAAACAGAGTGTAGAAGAGCAGTGCCACACCCTATTGCAGGTATAAACAAAGGTTATGCCAAAGACTAATTAAAACTTATGTTTTACATAAGATATTATCTCTTACGTAAAACACTGGAGAGAGAGAGAGAGAGAGAGAGAGAGAGAGAGAGGGCTGATATAAAGTAATACATCTTAATTTCATGAGCTTCATGTAATCTAGATGGTACCCACAAGGTCCTTCTTATTATTATCTGGGTGATTCTGAGTATCTTGTTCTCGTGTATTGAAAGGGTCACACTCGCCTGCTTAGAGCAAACTAATATGATCCTTCCTATAATCTTCCTATAGTCTCAGCGTAGCCAGGGTGGTAGTCTCCTGGTAAATTCAACTGTCCCACGCGGGTGCAGTGGGTATAAAGAGGAGCTGTGCCCAATCTAGAAAACCTAGAAGTCTTAGTAGATGTATTATTATTCAGTCAAGAAGTTGTTCAGTCAAGGTGACTTCTGTAACTGCCACACCCTCTAGCAGTGTTTACATAGAAGAGAGGTCTCATTAGAATGAACTTTGGCTTAAGTAGATTAAGCTGTGAGTGGGCAAAACAACAAAGCTCCCAGATTAGCTAGATCTGTCATCCAACAGTGAATTATCTGTAAACAACCCTGTCACTGTACTGTGATGATCTGCAATAAGTGATCTGGAGTGATTCAGTCACTGAGCTCTAGTGATCTGGATTGACCCCCACAACTGAGCTAAATAAAATAATCCAGAATGACCCTTAACTGGGAAGGGTGGAGGAAGAACAACAGCTCTCCTGTGTGGTGGTTTTGTCTTGACAGTTGAAATGTGGGTATTTCCACCTTGGGACTTGAGAGGTCTCTCCCTCTACCCCTGTAACAACCACCTCCCACACCTGGCCAGTGTGGACATGTTCAGATGCAGTCCTTTGGGGAACACTTCCCTGGAGGACACATGTTCAAAACAAACCTTTTTGTGTCAGTGGTTGTCTCCATTTAATTACTAATCCACAGTGGCGCTCCTCAATAATCTCCCCCCTTTTTGGGTCACACCCAGCAATGCTCAGATGTTACTCCTGACTCTGCACTCAGGAATTACTCCTGGTGGTGCTTGGGAGTCCATATAGGATGCCAGGGATCAAACCTGGGTCGGCTGCGTGCAAGGCAAATGCCCTGTTGCACTATCACTCCAGCTACTTGATAACCATTGATGACCTATCCAGAGTGATTCAGCATCTGTGGGTTTCTACTGGCAAGCTGATGGTCCTTTAAAGCATCGTTTCTATGGAGGGATATTTTCAACTTGCAAGTTACTGACTTTAAAATAAACTTTGGTAAAAGAGTCATTTTGTGGTTGAGGGAGTTGAATTCTGGGTCCTCCTGGGGATGTTGGAGAATGAAAAGAATCACAGCAATTAAAAAGTTATATATCGGTTGTAAAATGTAGCCTAAGTGAAAAAGGTAAAAGGAATAGAATTATTGAACTTGCAGGAGAAAAAGATGAAGAGCAATTGAATAATGGGTGTGTGCCAGCTGTTCGTTGTTCAAAGCGCAGGGATTTGGTTAGACAAAGGAAGACTCTTTTTTCTTATTCTGGGACAGACGATTTGTGGACTTTACTCCAAACATCTGCAAACTTCTACTCAGGAGTAATTTACATGTGATCCATCTTAAGGACCAAGAAATGGTTAAAACAAGATTACTTCTTTTAACTTCTCCTTCCTGAGACTTTGGGGCTCCTAAATCTGCAGACAAATAATGTATTTCAAAAATGTTTAAGAGCATGATGTAATTCAATAAGCAAATCTCATTCATAAAACATCTTAGAAAAACTATATTGCAATGTTATCATTTTTCCTAGCTACACTTAAAAGAATTCCTAGTCTCATAAAGCCCTTAAATTAAGAATTCTAAATCAATACTTTTTGATGACTGAATAGAGGAAACATTGGATGTTTTTCTGGGGGTGGGCTTGTCAAATTAGTGTTTATTTTTGTTAGTCATTCAGCAGAGATGAAAGTATTACTTTTCAGAAAGATATTACCGTGCCCTGATTTGGCATTTCCTTAAAATGATCTAAAACAATGAAATGTCAACTGTAAATCTGCCACCTCGAACTTTAATGGTTCACGGCCCCCAGACCTGGGTTTAACAGTTGGTTTATGAGGTGGATTCCGAATAACACTTTCAAGCGTGGCATGTTCCTTCCTCCAAAACTGACATAAATCCATAAAGCTTTTTAACGGTGCCTGTAAAATACACCAAAAGTATTCTCCGTGGTGTATTTTTGGTTTGTTTATCTAAAATCCTTTGCTTTCTGAATTTCCCTTCACGATCTGCATCAAATGGCCATTGCCTGTCAAGCTAGGAAATGGATCATCTCTCCCTGGCCAAAGGGCACACCCCCCCCCACCCCAACTGAGGTCAGCTCCCTTCTCCCCAGACACTCACCAGCCTCTGCATTAGCTCCAGGATATCAACTTCCTCCCATGCAAGGTACGAAGCATTCTCTGGGGAGCATCTGAGTGGCTGAGTCCCCAAACCCTCCCTGACGGACCCTCATACTCAGTCCTGGGGCTGAGCTCGGGGACCAACTTTCCACAGGCTGCCAGGAGGGGCGCAAGATGGCATTGGGGACTGGGTTGGGCTCACGCCTGGGAGGGAATCATGGAGGTCCGGCCCCAACGGAACTCAAGTGTCCACATCCCAGCTTCCTCCAACTTGCTGCTCAGAGCCCCTGGCTCCCTCGTACTCCCCCCCCCCACCCCCCACGAACTATCTGCTAGAAACTCCCCTGATGTTTCCCAATGGTCTGGTGGGTCCCAGTAATACATCTTAATTGGGCACAGGGCAGCCCAGTGGCCTGCCCCGGGCTACTCCCCACCTCACCCCCATCTGTCCTAGGAATGTCCCCACTAGGGTAGAGATGACCTCTGTCCTACTTACTGTGTTCCCAGCAACCATACTGAGTGGCCATGGTGTCCTCTTGTCGGGGAGCCACTGAGGACCCAACAGTATCTGGACAGAAGTTCCCTTCTACCTCCGAGGCCGCTGGGGAATGGATGAAAACTCATCCATTCTGGCGCAGTTCCAGAAAGTCTGGTGCAGTTTCAGAAAGTAATCTATTTATTTATTCATTCATTTGTTTGTTTGTTTATTTATCTATTTGTTTGTTTATTCATTGCTTTTTGGGGGGTCACACCGGCACTGCTCAGGGGTTTCTCCTGGCTCTGCACTCAGGAATTACTCCTGGCGGTGCTCGGGGACCATATGGTATTTCAGGGAATGAACCCAGGTCGGCAAGGGCCGGCCACGTGCAAGGCAAACTCCCTACCCACTGGACTATCACTCCAGCCCCAGAAAGTCTTTTAATAGTACAAAAAACTCTAGCACCACAATCCAATATATTGGAAGACCTTTAGCTCTGGTCAGAACTTAGACCATACACAAGGGTCCAAAAATCCAACCAAAGAGGATCCCACCAGAGAGGAGTCCTATAAAGGGGATCCTACCAGAGAGAGGAGTCTCACCAAATAGAGAGCAGTACCTCAAGTCAGTCCCTTTATATACACAAAAATAATCCTAACTTCAGGGAGGGTCCTGTCAACAAACAACCCTAAACAGCTTCTAGATAGTAGAAGAGTGTAGAAGGGTGGTACCACGCCCTACTACAGGTATAAACAAAGGATTATGCCAAAGACTAATCCCTTCTTCCAAGATTATCTCTTATGTAAAACACTGGGGAGAAAGAGGAGGCTGGTATAAGGTAATACATCTTAATTTCATAGGCTTCATGTAATCTAGATTGTACCCACAAGGTCCTTTTTATTTATTATCTGTACCAGGGTAATTCTTAGTATCTTGTTCTCTGTATTCTGAAGGGGTCACACTTGCCTGCTTGAGGGCAAACTAGTATGATCCTTCCTATAATCTTAAACAATAGTCTCAACATAGCCTAGGTTGTAGTCTCTTGGTAAATTCTAACTGTCCCACGCTGGGTTCAATGGGTAATAAAGAGAAGCTGTGCCCAATCTAGATAACATGGAAGTTTTAGTAGATGTATAATAAGTCAGAAGTTACTTATTCAGGACACGGCAGAGCCTGGCAAGCTACCCATATTATATTTGATATACCAAAAACCAGTAAAAATTATAGACCTCATTCCCATGACCTGAACAAATGGTTTGAGGCTCTTTTGTGTTCCTGGAGTGAGCAGATGTCCTTGGGCTACAGTAGCACACAAACATATGGAGATGTCACTGGCGCCCGCTGGAGCAAATCAATGAACAATGGTAAGGCAACTGATACAAGACAAGTGATACAAGTGATACTCATTCAGAGTCAAGGTGATTTCTGTTACTGCCACACCCTCCATCTGAACCCTGACTTAAGAACATGTAAATAGATTAAGCTCTGAATGGATAAAACAGCAAAGCTCCCAAGCTAGCTAGGCCAGTCATCCAACATCCTCTGAGTCTTAAGGGAAAAGGAGTGTCCACCTCCGGCATGCACAGACACTTTCTGGGTGTGCCTCTATACTGGTGCATCTAGATCCAGGGGAAGGATTGTAGCCCAACCCCCACAAGCAGCCCCAACCCAGAGGTCAGATCTGGAGGTGAAACTTATTATCAGCTGCAAGTGCACCCCAGGCATCCCCAAGGTGTCCCTGAGGTTCCTCACATACCCCAAGGCAAGGGTATGAGTGAGGGGATGAGCTTCATTCAAGGTGCTGGAGCAAGTTTGGAGCCAGCTCAGGGCTGACCCATACAGCCCAGTCAGTGCCCAACCCAGGCAGGGCCCCGAGCATGGGTTGGGAACAGCTGTGGTGGCTGGCAGCTGAGCTGGACCAGAGCAGCACCTCAATCCAGCCTGACACTGAGCCATGGGGTCCACTAGCCAAGTTTCACCCCAATGCTGCAGCCCCCTGAGTGCTGCTTGAAGGGCTACAAGAGAAAAGGAATTTAATTATTGCTTAAGTTAAACATGAATAAAGAGTTGTTTCTGCTCAGGCAGGGCCGAGGACTCAAATGGGGTAGACCAGGTGGAGGGCCACCCCTAGCGGTGCCCAAATATGTCCAAGGATGCTGCCCTCCATTTCCTACCCCTCCTCTTCCTTTCTCTCTTCTGCAGACGTGGGTGCCTACTTTGAGGAGGGCATGTGGCTCGGTACAACTTCCAGGCTCCGGGAGCCAGTGGCAAGGAAGTGGGTGTGAGATCAGAGAATGGCCTCGAACAGCCCAGTCCGTCCCCAGACCTGGCCCACGAGGAGATCAGCTTCAGCTTCAGCACCACCAAGGCACCATGCATCCTGCTCTACGTCAGCTCCCTCACCCCAGACTTCGTGGCTGTGCTCGTCAAACCCACAGGTGAGGCCATGTCTTATGATGTTCTTCAGCATCATGCTGGGACATGGAATGTTCTAGAGCAGTCGAGATGGTTCTTGGTGCGGACTTGTTTCCCACGGAATCTTAAGCATATAACCTCCTGTCTCTGGTCCTTGTTTCTCCTTAACAAGGTCAACTGGTAGTTAAAGACTGCACAGCCATAATAGGCTATGTTAAGGTGGCCACAGTTCTTTACAAGAGTTGGCAGAAGTGGTTTCATGTGTCTATCTATATTTTTTTGATTCTCATCAAGGGGAAGATTTGAAGGCGTGAAATTTGCTACACAAATCAATGCATCTTCCTGATATATGGGAACACATCAGTAGGGTTTGACAGAGCATATCAAACCCTATGCTATCAAACCGTATGCTATCAAACCTGATAAATCATAAAATAGAAACCCTGATAAATCATAAATCAAAACCCAGGCATATTTGCATTGCTAAAGTCTCTCAGAATTTGATTTTTTCTAGGAATGGGGAGGAGGGGGCATTTGGGTAGTGATAGCACCCAGCTTGGGTGGAGGCTGGAGACTGGGAAACTGCACTATGAGCTGCAGGAGCCCCATTAGTCAGGGACATGGAATGTTCCTCCCTTTCTCAGGTGACCCAGAGAAGTACAGTGCAGTTAGCCACGTACAGGAAGCTGGTGGCAGTTAGCCCGGGTTTCACAACACCCCTCCAACCCCAACATCTGATTCCATAGTGTCGGGCCCTGAGTCTGGACTACACACAGCTCTAGAATCCTCTAGAAAGTGAATCCAGTCATTACCAGGTTATTAAACAATTGATAAATATATTGTTGGGCTTGGCATGCGCATTTTTGATGACATGGAAAGTTGAAACTTGACATTTGTGATTGTTGATTTTCTGGAAGAATTCACTGGTGAAGGGGGAAAAAAAGAAAATCATCTAGACTAGCCCAAGTATCAGAGAAGAAGCTCCACTAGAAAGCCTGAATTAACTGTCCTAATCGCCCTAGACCCTTCTGGATGTGAAAGACTGACAGCTGAGAGGTCACCACTGCCCCTCAAAAGAGCCCTTTCCCCATGTCCTCTTGTCTGTCCCCCACCTTGACTCTGAGTTCCTGGACTTGGTCTCATCACTAAGGCTCCCTCTTTCCACCTCAAGGGTCCCCCAGGTAAACCTGTCCTAGATGAGGACACAAGAGGCACTAGGAATAATGGAGTGGTGACCTTTGTCTGGCCATGCCCTTGACCCCTCTGGCAGATCAGGTGGTTTTGAGTGTCTTCTGCACCTCTGATTGGGACAGGAAGGTACCCAGCACTCTGTGGCGATCCCGGGCCCTGTCAGTCATCTCTGACACCCCACCTTCACCTCATCCACTTTGGCCATTTATACACAGTACTGAGCCCTCCCCCAGGATCACAGGAATCCCCAAACCCACAGCTGTCTATGGAAGAAAGGAGTCTATACTTGAATTCTGCCCTTGCCTTTTGCAATTTTGAGACTTGAGCAATAGTGGTGGGGGCAGGGGGAGGGAGTAGAGGATGTTGCCTCCGTTTTCCCATCTGTTTTGTGAGAAGGATTTTAAAAGGAAAATCAACAAAAGGCCACAGAGAGCTAAATAGGCTGAGTTCAGGTTTGCCTGTGGGAGGCCCAGGTTGGATTCCAGGACAGCCTGGATGCCCAAGAGCACCAGCAGCCAATCCAAGCATAGAGCCAGGACTCGCTCCCAGGTACCTCCAGGAATGTCCCAGAAACAAACTAAAAAAAAATTTAAAGGAAAAACGTGAATGAGTCAGTCATGGGAAACTACACTGTGCCTATTCAAACAGCATGTTTGGTGTCAGGGTGTGAGTCTCCAGACTCTGCTAACTCCATCCAAGGATTCCCCATGAATCCTTGCTTGTCGCCCCACAGCTGTGCCCTCTGGTCCCCTTGTCTGGAGAAGCTGCATCTTCCTCTCTAGGTTAAGACCTGCCCTTCTTTCCAGATCCTCATCCTCGTGGGGACTCGCCACATTCCATTCCTGCAAAACTTATTTCCAGAATCTCTGTTTGGCACTTGGTGGCCCAGATTGCGATCTGTCTTGGTTATAAACACCCCCTGTCTTCCCAGAGAGATGAAAAGCCCCCCCAGCTCTCCATCTCCTGCCCCCAATAGGTGCTCTGTAAGTGTTGGCTGATGATAATGATGATGGCCAGGAGAGAATAAATCTGCTAAGCACATTATTTGCTGCAGCCAATAAAAGAGCAGCCCTTTCTCCCCACTCTAATTCATTCGGGAGATGAACAGGAGATGCAAGAAGTGAAGTATCTCTCCATCTTCACAATATTTTATTTTAATGGACAAACATTAATATTCTCCCTACCATCATTTTGTGGTTCTCTTGTGTTATTATTTGAAAGGAATAAATAGATCACTTAAATTTTATTATTCAAGAATATTCCCATTACTGTTTATAGATCTTCACTACATATAAATTTTAAAGTTCCAGTTCATCTCTTTTTTTTTTTTTTGCAAAGCCAATCATTTTACTTGCCATTAAATGGAGCAGTTATAGAAATTTTAAATCAGCTTTACACGTCCAAATCATCGAGAAAGAGGAAATGTAAAAAAAGCAACATAATGCTGATTTTAATGAGCTGTTGAACATGAAAGAACCTATAACAGAGACGGGAGGAAGGGACACAGTCAGTGTTTTTGCATAATTACTCTGACCTCAGACTCTCCCAGTCCGCACCACCCCCCTCTCTGTACCCCCACCTTGGCCAACCTGGGATGCATTCTCTGTATAAGAAGTAGCCTCAATATAGCCAGCCAGACTATAAAAATTCCAAGCACCAGTGCTTTGCATGGGCACTAAGAAATGAATAAATAAATGATGAATAAATAAATGATGGTTGAAGACAACTGTCCATTTCAGAAAATGCACCATGGCTAGACAAAGTCAGAATAGCAAAAGTAGTAAAGTGGAAAAATACAAATTCAAAACAACACTCTTTCTGCATATTGTCCAACCAATGCCAACCACCTCCTCCACTCCCAAATCATAGGTGTTTCTTTATATTTTTTGTTTATCTCCCTTATTTTGGTGGGGGACATATACCTTCCAGTGTTCAAGGGCTATTCCTGGCTCTGAGCTCAGGGATTACTCCTAGCAGTGCTCTGGGGACCCTGTGTGGTCCCAGGGATCAAACAACGCAAGCTCCTTTCTCCATTGCTTATCTTTCCCATTCTTTTATTATTATTATCACTTTTATTCTAGAGATACAGCTAAGTAGAGGGGACAAAGCACGTGCAAAGACCCTGAGGTAGGAGAACTTATTTTAAGCAACCAGACAAGCTCAAGGGGACAGAAAGTAGGAAGTAAGAGGGTATGTGTCGTGACCTAAGAACCAAGGAACAAGCAGGACTCTGCAGACGTATACAGAGGCTTCATACCAAAGCAGTTGGAAGGCTTGGAGTAGTGTCAGCAAGCCAGAAAAATTGTGTTTGCATTTGAAAAATAAGCTTGTCCGAAGAAGCATGGGGAAGTGCTGGGAAATGCTGGGGTGCCCGCACAAAATCTGGGAGCAGAGTCAGTGATCCCCTTCAACCCCAGAGCATCGGTAGCTGGTGGACAGAGAAAGTTGCCAGACTCCAGCAAAGTTTCAAAATGCTTTACTTAACACAGGTTCTGGCATTCAAATCAGCAATAGGAAAACGCTGAACTTAGGGTTCCTGGCTGGTCCCTGGCCACGTGTAGGCCAAGATGGCTACCACCACGTGTTAAGGCCCTGCTGAGAAGAGACAGCAAAGAGGAAAGAAGGAGAGCGCCAACAAAAGGGACCCAGAAAGAAAGCGGGCTAGTTTTTTATATCCCTGCAACACAGACCTCCCACTCCAACAGAGAGCAGTTAGAGTCAACTCCCCTCAAGTAATTTCTCCCAGGACCTCACCTAGGCCCTTTGAGATGTTAATGTTGCCAAGATCTATCTTGGAAGTGCCCTTGCAGGGTAGAATGGAGAAGGGGCTTCTGCGATGAACTGCATCTCAGAATACAAAGGCATGCATCTGTACCAATGAATATTCTACAGCCAGGTATATATTTCTCCAAGCCTTCACAAGAGTCTCATCTTTACTTCATGGTTGTTCTGTGTATTAGCCTTTGACTTATCAGAGAGCCATGCTTGCTTGCTTGCAGGCAAACAGCATTTCTCTCTGATCTAATTACTTAGAGATCCACCGTGGCCAGGCAAATATACCAGTAAGATCTAGCTAGTCCCACAACGATTGTGGCAGCATGAGAGAATATTTACACCAGCCAGTATAGAATACATGGTCAGATGAACTGCCACATTCAAACTGTCCTCCTCCTATCTACAAAAGTGGCCTCAGGAGACAACTTCAGGCCAGATGCAGAGGCTTTGGGCAGCCGTGTACTGCAACAGGGAAGCAAGTAACACAAATGCTGAGAAAAGTTGCAGACTCCTGGAACAAGCCCTACCCCATGCCAGGCATGACTCTGAGAATGACTTCACAAAGAATGTGATGCAGAGTGTTGCTCTGGTGTAGCTGGCTGGAGACATGTCAGTGCAATGCAGAGAATGTTGTTGGGGCAGAACTGATCTCGGAAGAGAAGCAGGAAGGAACCAGGGGCTTCTGCTGAGCAGGCCAGAAGCACTCAAGGAGAGAGCAAGTATGTGAGTGAGAATAGTGAGGAAAGAGACCTTCAGGCAGGACCTGGCTTCTGGGGATCCCCAAGTTGGTGAGAAGATTTGGGGTAAAAGTTCTCTGCCATTTGCTGGCGGTATGTCAAGAGCAGAGGGTCCACAGGGCACAGTGATGTTAGGGCTCAAACATGGAGCTCAGTACAGAAGGTGGACCAGTGTCCAGGCCTAATAGGGAGGTTGGCAATGAAGAACAGGTGGGGGGATAGAGGGGTATGAGAGAGAAGAAAAGTGCCTGCTATAGAGACTTGGATGAGGGGATGCTAGGAAAACTGGGGACACTAGTGGTGGGAAATGTGCACTGGTGCACGGATGGGTGTCAGAACATTATGACTGAAACCCAATCATGAACAATTCTGTAACTGTGTACCTCACTATGCTTCAATTAAAGATAAATAAATTTACATTAAATAAAAGAAACAAGGTGATGTAGGCACTTTTGAAGCTAAAATCACAGCGTCTGATAAAGAGCAGATCAGTGCAAGTTAGATCTGCACTGTTGAAGCTAGAGCCGCAGCATCTAACAGAACAGATATACATGTAGGAGGGTTTGGGTCAGTCACCACTGGAAGGATGAAAAGTTCACTAATTAAACTATGAGGTCACTAACTAAACCATGAGGTCACTAACTAACCTATTAGGTCACTAACTAAACCATGAGGTCACTAACTAAACCATGAAGTCACTAACTAACCCATGAGGTCAATAACTACACCATGAAGTCATTAACCAACGAGGTCACTAACTAACCCATGAGGTCATTAACTAACCCATGAGGTCACGAACTAAACCATGAGGTCACAAACTAAACAATAAGGTCATGAATAAACCATGGAAAGCCCTTTGATGGGAGAGATCAGAAGTTTGGCCGAGACACCAATGAGACACCTTCTATAATGGGTTTAGCAGAGAAGACAGCAGAGATAAAGAGGCTCCTGGACAGTAAAATGAGTTCACATGTGGTCGCTGGGGGCAGAGGGACTGTCCCATGTTGGAGTTTGGGTAGATGATCTCTGGTACTGACCAGAAGTGGCCAGCACAGAGGCCCCAGGACATATCCAGAGGAGCAGGTGCTGGTGAGCACAGGCCAGGCCATTGGAGGTGTCAGGAGTTATGGAGACAGAGCCAGTGAATGAAAACACATTCCCGGGCTACAAATCCAGAGCTGGATTGAAAGACCATAAGCAAAGGGACAAAGAAAAGGCTCGTAAGGCAGAAATCAGCAAGGGCGAAGCATGCTAGAATGTGCTCAGAAAGCAAAGCCAGGAAATGAAATTCATTCTTGATTAGTCTGATGAATGTTCCTTTGGATGCCAGGGACACAATGCAATATTTTAAATGGCACCTGTGTGCCTAGAAGGCCAGCGTGAGGAAGGTAGTGGGGGGGGGGAAGGATTGCGTTCATTTATGTGAATGTGTGTGTGTGGAAGGGCCTGAGAAAGGAAGGAAAGAGGAGCTGCTGTCTGTTTCGATGCTTCCACTCTGAGTGGTGATCTTGTATTTTCTTCCCATTTACTTTCTACAGTTTAATGATCACATTTTCTTTCCCACGGCAAGCATCATTATAGCAGGTTTGCTTCTTGAGGTAGCCAGGGAGAGGCCCGAGTGGGCTCCAGTTGCTCCAAGTCTTGTGAGATTGTGGGTTTCATTTGTACATTCTGAACTGTCAAAGGCAATGAACATGAAGATTCCAATGTGAGTAAGAGCTAAACTAAAAATAATTGATATTCTTAAAAACATATATAAGAAATAAAAGTGGGACCAGAGTGATTGAGTAGTGGGTAAGGCACTTGCCTTGCACACAGCTAACCCAGGTTCAATCTCCAGCATCACGTACGGTTCCCTGAGCCCCACCAGGAGTGATCCCTGGGTGCACAGCCAGGAGTAAGCTCTGAACACCACACAAACAAAAAAAATTTTAAAAGTTTGATTTGCAATGCAGATTCATTAAGGTAAGATATAGAATGTAATGTTAGTCTGTTCACATCCTTTGTCATTATTGGAAAGAAGCAAGTTGAAAAGAGAAAATATAATCATTTGCTAAGGAAAAACTGGCTATCCCTGAGAGTGAGTTCTGGACTAGGGGCAGGGGAACCATCTCTCCCATTCATTCATGTTAGAATGGATTCAGTCTCTAACCTAGGGAGAGAAGAAAAAAACAAACGCACTGTTTCCTGAGTCTCTGAAGTTACTGTAAAACCCAAGTTTTTTTTATCTTGTGTAAATTATGCTTAATTTTAATGTTGTGTGTTCATGGCTCTTTTATCTTAGCTGGTGACTGCTGGCTCTCCTGCTTCCTGTGTTTATTAACTAATTTACTTTTGGCATTGCATTGGAATTGTGTACAGGCACCTCTGCTGTGCCCGAGGGTGTTGCTTTTGAGCCTCCTTCACAGACCCAATCGCAATTTGAATCCTTCATGTGATTTATTGCCTCCATCAGAATGGACAGTCACCAATAGTCTGAGGTTGGTAGAGTTCAGACTCCAGTGCTGGTGCTCTTCACCCTGAGGTGTGGGCACACTCCCAGCAAGAGAAGCAGAAACCATGGCAACAAACGTGTGAGACATGGAAGAAGGGAAACTTCAGCACTAAAGGTGGGAGAATGTAAAAGTGAAGCCCAGAGTGGAAAAATGAGTCTTTCCTTTTTTCCTTTCCTAGGAAGCTTGCAGATCCGGTACAACCTGGGCGGCACCAGAGAACCATACAATATTGATGTGGACCACAGGAACATGGCCAACGGACAGCCTCACAGTGTCAACATCACCCGTCACGGAAGACCATCATCCTCAAGGTATACCTGTGTGCACGGAGCCGTTCTACCTGGCATTATACACTCTCTTTTGTCCTGCTGAGCCACTGATTTGGCTTGGTTTAGTTTGGTATGGTGTGGTTTGGTGTGATGTGGTGTGGTGTGGTTCGGTTCAGTTTGGTTTGGTTTGATTTGGTTTGGTTTGGTTTGGTTTGGTTTGGTTTGGTTTGGTTTGGTTTGGTTTGGTTTGGTTTCACTTGATTTGGGTTGGGGTGGGTTTCTCGTTTTTTATTGGTTTTGATTGGTTAGGTTTGGGGGACTTGGGTCATGTTTGCCGTGATTTCTCCAACAAAGCTTTTAATAGTAAAACAGAAATACGTAATTCTTACAGGAAAGGTAAAGACAGATCTGATGGTGAGGAAGTTTCTGGGGATGAGGCAGAACCTCTCTGTTCTCTGTTCCTTCCCCGGACCCTGCTTACTTCAATGCCTTTTCATCCATGGTGCAAGTGTTCCCTCCTAGCTCTCCCACAGCTGCAGCTTTCTGTGTCTCCCGTAAAGGTGATCCCGGTTTCTCTGACCTACGTCTTTCACAACTCCAACACAATATGAATAACTAGATGTTTCTCCCCTGTGAGGGGTGGGGGCAGGGCGTCCTGGACCTTCACTGACTCAGAGTCTGGTTGTGGACAGATTGTCAGAACATTCAAGTTTTATTTCTGGTTCACTTATTGTCCCCAGTCCCACCCCTGGTTTCTACAAGAAAGAAACCAGCCAGGGAGACACGATGAATAAAACATCCCTCATGGAGGTCGCCCTGGGAACAGAGCCAAGAGATCAAGGGTGGGAACTGTCACTGCAACCTCTAGAAGGAGTCCCAAATACATGGCTGTCAGGCAAGGAGCAGCAGCGGGAGGCTGTTCTGTCAGGAGAGTGGAGTGTCACTTGGCCAGTGTTCAGCAGACTCTCACAGCTCATTTGGAGTCAGCTTGCTGCGATGGGAAATTCAGGCTGGAAGGAAAGGCTCAATGCTTGTCTCCTTTGGAACACTGGCAGTGTAGCATTCAGAACCCAATGTTTATGTCAGGCCCTTCTCTAGCAGAAGATTCTAGAAGCATTTTAAGGGAAGGTCTTCCCTAGAAAGATGACAGCATGCAGTTATTGCTTGTGGTACCACCCATCAATGGAGTGTGAATTACCTGTTTTCATGGTGATTGACAGAGTCCACAGACTTATCTAGTGCCAGGACTGGTCAGGGCTGCAAGCTATTTGTTGAGCAAACCACACCCACCTTTTAGCATAACTCAAGCAAGCAAGTCGTTAGTATCAGGATCAGATTGCTTTTCTGCTGTTTGACAATGCTGTGTGGACTGGGTTTTGATATTTTCATGGGAGACATCCTGGTCTTTGGGTGGCATCTCATGCTCTGAAAGGAAATGCTTCTTGCCGTTTTTGCCGTTGAAACATGCTAAACAGCATACAAGAACCCAACAAATCTCTTCATGGACAGCATAGTAGAAGAGACCCTCTGCAACCAGGGACTCTTGCAGGCGCCCACATTCTCCAGAATGAGGTTTTCTTTCTACAGACTGAGTCCTGTTGCTTATGAAACCACGTGTTGAGATGAGAGGGTGGGAACTGAGGGAACACAACGGTATAGACTAAATAATTATGCTTTGGAGTGTATTTCTCAAAATGAGAGGCTGGAATAAGAGAGGCCAAGACCTTACTTGGCTCATCCCAGCAAATGGTGTCTTTGGAACTAATCAACAACTCTGTAAGAGCTAATGTCAGCTGTCAGACTGGCTGTCTGCTGGAACAAATCCAAAGGAGGAGGGGTGGAGGGTTGAATAAATTGTAGGAAAGGAAATCTAGGTTGAAGAAATTGTGAGAAGGGAAATCTACGTGGAAGAGGCAAAAAGTCTAGCGGTGGAGCTAGGGGAAAGTCTGGTTCCATGACTCGAGTCCTGTGGGTTGCAAGTAACAAAATTCAGAAGGCCCATTCAGAATTCATTTGCAGGGAGAATTCCTCCATTAAGAAAGTAAAATGAAAATGTTGGAGAAGAATTCAGGAGACCAGAGGATTCTAGGAGACCAGAGACAGCTCTGAGCAGCCCTTCTTTCTCCCTTCCTCCCTCCATCCTCCTGACTTCTTGCTCTTAGGAAGTAAATTACCATCGTTTGTTCCTTCTTTCTGCACTGTAGACCATGCCACTGGCCTGCTGGGTCCCTGTCTTCCTAAAGTTGGCACCATAAGGTCCTAGTTTCTGGATTCGCAATTAAAAATCTCAGGGAATGGGGCCGGAGTGATAGCCCAGCGGGTAGGGCGTTTGCCTTGCACACGGCCGGCCCATGCCGGCCCGGGTTCAATCCCGGCATCCCATGTGGTCCCCGAGCACCACCAGGAGTAATTCCTGAATGCAGAGCCAGGAGAAACCCCTGAGCATTGCTGGGTGTGACCCAAAAAAAAAAAAAATCTCAGGGAAACTCTTACTTATTGATTGGGGCCGGGGGTCAGGCATAACGACCCATGTCTACACATCAGATCTCATGAGTAAAGTGGGAGGAAGGGAGGAGAATCCTCCAGAGAGTGCAGTGTAGACCCAGAAAAGAAAAAATATCATAGGTCAGAATCCATTGGGAGCACCAGACTTTGAAGGGAGAGAGAGACACAGACTTAGAAGGACTCCTGCCCTGGGAACTGGTCCCAAGTAATCCTTTCCTTCCTGTTTCCTCCTGTCATTGACTGACTCTGGAATGAGCTCTCTGATTGTTTGGAAAGTTTTAAGAACAACACCTTGGTTGGATGCCCTGGTCTTGGTCAGCTCGGCTTTCCAATGCAGGCCAGATGGAAATTCAAGAGAGCAGAGAGGGAGAAGAGGTGGTTCCACCCAGTGGGAAGGCAGTCAGATCTCACCTTGTTTTCTCCCAGGCAGTGAGGCTTGCAGAGTGTAGGAGTACACCTGAGGCTATCTGAGAATTGTTCTCTAAATTGTGAGTGTAAATAGTTGTGCTCTAAATCACTTAAATTAATCTATCAGTTACATCCTTACAAGGCATTAAGGGGTGAACTTGAACAGCACAAGGTTCACTGCTCCCAACACTGACGTACCAGGAGGACCTGCTCTCCTTCCTCCCTTTCTCTTCCTTTCCTCTCCTGTAACCACCCTATTTTTCACTGTCTGGGAACTGTTGCTTTGTTTCTCACCAGCTCCTTTGCTTTAGGTATTTACATTACATTTAGGAGAGAGGCCATCTAGCAATTACCTTCCACTTTTTAACTTATTTCACATAGCATACATAATCCCTTCAAATTCCATTTGTTTTGTCCCAAAGGGTGCCATTTAATCATTTTTATTGGCAGAGTTGAATATATAGACCACTGTGTTATCATCTGGTCATCTGACTACCGGCATTTAGATTGTTTCTATCTCGACTATTGTGAATAAAGATACTATGAACATAGAGATGCAAAGAACCTTCTCATTTAGTGTTCCCATGTCACTCAGACAAATGCTGGAAGTGAGATTGTTGAATCATGTGGAATTTCCATTTTTATTTAGAAATCTGCTGTGCCTTCCACAGAGGCTGTTCCAGTTTATACACCCACGCACAAAGCATCAGGGCTCCTTTCCCCTCTTCCTCACGGATGCTTGCTGTTTTGGATAGAGACCCTGCTCATGGGATATAGCAGCATCTCGTGGTAGACTTGATTTGCATTGCCCTGATGATGATGTTGAGCATTTGCCATAAATCTATGAGCCATCTAGGTGTCTTCTGTGACAAGGTGTCTACTAAGGTCTTTTAAGTTTGGAGAAACTTTGTTAATCTTGAAAATTCTACAACCTCCAAACTGGAGCAGGGGAGTCTGGGGAGATAGCACTAAGGGGTGGGGCAGGGGAGTCTGGGGAGAAAGCTCTAAGGGTGGGGCAGGCACCTCTCATACCTTTGACCTGAGCAGGTCTCTGGTGTTGGATTACCCTTTGTTCACAGCTCTCTGTCTCCTACTTGCCAGCCCTTGGTTTCATATTGTATGTGAAATGTTGTTTTTCTCCTTCCTATATGCCCTTTGCATATTCTTATGTTAGAGCAAAGGCCTTTTGCATAGACACAGGAAGAATAGCTAAGGCTATGCATTTGTGAGATAGGAGTTAATTAACACTGGAATAGTTACTCCTGGCATTCATCATATTTCTTAACTTAAAACCTCAGTTGCCCTTAGATTGATTCTAGTTCCTTACACCCCAAAAGGTAGGTCCCATTGAAGGACTGGTGGACCCAGGACAAGCTGTGAGTGAGCTACCCTGATCTTGATCAACATGGGATGGACTAAATGTCCTGAGCAATGCTAAGGGTATGGTCATGGAGCTAAGGGTATGGTCATGACCCAAAAATAAGCAACTCATTGATTAAGGGCCCTGTTGGGGTTGGGAAAAAGAAAAACCACCTGGCCAGAGCAATGTAGCCTGGAATATATGGTGAGATGTCACAGGAATATCCACTCTGGAGGCTTAATCCAGGGTGTAGATAAATGCCTATGTCTCTTGCTGTGTTCATTCAAAATGACTGGAACTATTATCAAGATTATTGGTTACCAGCTAAGAAAGGGAGAAAACAACATGCCAAAATTCTGCCTTTGTCCTGGGCAGGCCTATAGCCCCAGGGCAGGACCCATCTCTGGGGGTCCCCTGCTGGTCGGCTCCAGGAAGGAGGAGCTTTTTATACCTCATTGTTTTATAATTAAAGTTCATTACCCCTTGTAACTCCCTTTCCCCAACCTTTTGTAAAGTATATATAACTAGCAGACTTGACTTGAGGTGTTTGGAGTGAGTTGGAGTGAAGAGTGAGTGAGGAGGCGTTTTAGACTTCAAAAGCTGTGCTCTTGTCCTTTGTCCATTGGTCAGAGAGAATGGTCATCTGCCCCAAATGCAGCCTGGGACCCTGCTGAACCCCAATATCTGTTTGGGGTTAGCCCCAACACCTGGCACCACAAATTCCATCCCAACACTTCTTGGTGTAGTCTAAGTAACTCCCAGCATCACCAGGCCCAGGCACCAAACCATTTCACCATCAGGCTGAATTCCATGACCCAAAGAGAAAGAAGGGAGTTATATAATCATGCACTAATTATGATTACTTTTATAAAGGATTCTAGATAGTCTCAACTTATTCTGATAGCCCCTAGTAATAAAATAAAGTAATCAAAATTCTAGTAATTTAGAATTAGTCTACTTCAGATACTGAACCATCTGGACCAGTGACCGAGTATCTCTGGGAGTGGTTCTGGGTCCTGTAAGCCCTGTTTGAGAGACATACACCCACAAATAATTGAATCTATGCATAAATAAAATAAATTTTAAATAACAGAAAAAAATGTAAGAAAATTTGGAGCTGGAGCAATAGTTCACATGCTTTGCATATGGATAATGTGGGTTCAGTTCCCCCCAAACACCTCAAATAGAAGTGACCCCAGATACCAAGTCAGGATTTGCCCTGGAATAGGAACAACACAGGTGTGGTTCCCAACTCCTCAAAAAATTCTAATAAAAATACAGCATTTCAAAAGTGAGTTCAAAGGTGAGTGCTATACAATGATGCCTTTAAATTTTAGACACAACATTATCCCATTTAATTCCTGCTCAAACGCCTCCACTTTAGCTGATGTGTATCGGTGCTAACGGTGTTCTTAAAGCAAGTTTGCTTCCCTAGTGGGTTTGGCTACAGCCCACATTGAATTAATTTGCATTCCCTGAGCACACACCATCTGAAATTGTAGTGAGCACTGGAGTGAAATCGACCTTGGATGAAATATTCACTGCCAAATAGCCAGGAGGCCCCTTTCCACGCAGATAACAAAGAACAGACTCTCTGAACTCTGGGACCCAGACAAAGAACTGAAAGCCAGGACAAGACTCAGACTGGAGCATTACAGAAATGGCATCCTCGTCAGGCTAGAGCTAAAGGCCCATGCCCCTTCAGAAAGTCCAGAGCACCCCAGGCGGGAGGAGAGCACCTGAAAGTGCACTGGAGGACTGCACATGGCGAAAAGTCACCAACCTGCACAGAACTCCACAGTGTAGGGAGCAGTATCCAGACCCTGTGTTCCCACCCTTCCTTCTCACATTCCCTCTTGACCTCTAAGCCCATGGCCCAAAGGACCTCAGATGATTACAAGTGGGACCAGAGATGAAATCAAGAAGAAGGAGGGGGCCAGAACAAATAGCAGAGGGTAGGGCATTTGTCTTGCATGCAACCGACCTGGGCTCAATCACTGGCATCCCATATGGTCCCTCTGAGCACTGCCTGGAGTGGTTCCTGAGTGTACAGCCAGGAGTAAACCCTGAGCACTTTTGAAATGCTGTATGTCTCTCAAACAGGGCTTACAGGACCCAGGACCACTCCCAGTCTGTTCTTTGTTATCTGCATGGAAAGGGGCCTCCTGGCTATTTTGCTTGCCGGGGTTTGCAAGCAAAAAAAAAAAAAGAAGAAGAAGAAGAAGAAGAAAAGGAAGGGAGGGAGGGAAGGAGGGAGAGAGGGAGGAGAGAGGAGGGAATGAGAGAGGGAGTAGGGAGGAGGGAGGGAGGAGGAGAGACAAGGGAGAAAGGAGGAGGGAATGGGAGAGGGAGGAGGGAAGGAGGAAGAGACAAGGGAGAAGAGAGGAGGGTGGAGGGAGGAGAAAGGAAGGAAGAGAAGGGAGGGAGGAGAAGGAAGAGAGGGAAGGAGGGAGGGAGGGAGGGAGGGAGGGAGGGAGGGAGGGAGGGAGGGAGGGAGGGAGAAAGGAAGGAAGGAAGGAAGGAAGGAAGGAAGGAAGGAAGGAAGGAAGGAAGGAAGGAAGGAAGGAAGGAGAGGGAGGGAGGGAGGGAGGGAGGAGGAGGGGAGGGAGGAGGAGGAGGGAGAAGGGAAGGAAGGAAGGGAGGAAGGAAGGAAGGGAGGAAGGAAGGAAGGAAGGAAGGAAGGAAGGAAGGAAGGGAGGAAGGAAGGAAGGAAGGAAGGAAGGAAGGGAGGGAGGGAGGGAGGGAGGGAGGGAGGGAGGGAAGGAAAGAAAAAAGTAAAAGTTCAAGGACCAAGAGAGCAGACTTGACCCCCAGAGCGAGGTTCAATTCCTGATCCTCCGAGCATGACTGCAGTGGGCAGCTCTGGAGGATGGCCGGGGTATCCCGATCTCCTCAGGGGTCAAGCAGCATTGATTCTTTGAACCTCTGCATCAAACCACAGTCCCCATTAACCATTGAGTAATGCTTGAGGGCACCCCCAAAATATTACAAAGTCCAATTTAAGCCCCCCACTACCTGCTAGAGTTGTGCTTAGACTTGAACTTAGCTCTAATGCTCACATTTCTGGAGCTGCCTCTTCTTTGGTGCCATGGGCCTAGACTGGTCCTGCAACGCCCGGCTCAGAGGGGGTGGAGAGAAGAGACAGGCCATTCCCCCAACTGTCAGCCAGCAGAAAGCGATGATAAACAGCATGTGAATGGAAGCATGTCTGAGCACTTTAACACCAGAGGTGGTTCAAGCCTTTATTAAAGCAAATAACACTATTTGGGAGCATGAAGTCGTTTTAGGGATGTCAGAGCAAATACAGGAAGTTGACCTGGCAAGCCTGGAGCTCTGCTCTTGAAATTTCATTTACTGTAGCTCCTTCCCTTTGGCTAATTTGGTGTTTATCTACTCGGGCTGATGAACCCCAGCCTGGGCTGTGCACTACAAGCAACTCTTGACAGACGGGAGGTAACGGCAAGAATAGTGATGAGCTCAGCTCCTCCCTCCCCGAGCGTTCCAGCCCTTGATGTGATTCATGCATGTGCTGTGGTTCTCAGCCAACATTTACCCCTCGGCTTCCCCTCTGATGGGGAGACTGCTCTATTGGGTTGATTCTTAGAGGGCAGAGTTCCATGTATTCGTTTCTTCTTGCCTGGTCATGGTTTAATTTCAATGAGCATATATGACAGAGAAGGAAGAGGGTTGTAGGTATTGGGATCTGAGTGTGAGTCGGGGTTAGGTTTGCTCTGATCAGGGTTCAATACTTCCCCATTCCCAGAGACACCTCTCCACAACTGAGATGTGTGTCAAAAGTCTGCTGGCCACTGCAGAACTGAAGTGATAGTACAGCTGGGCACTGTACTGGGCACAGAACTGGAGAGATAGTACAGCTGGGTAGAGCACTTACTCCGCACTTGGCTAACCCACGTTCCATACCTGGCACCTCACTCCTGATCCCCACCAGGAGTGATTCCTGAGTGCAGAGCCAGGAGTTATCCCCGAGCACCACCAGGTGTGGCCCCAAAAAACAAAATAATAAAATAAATCTCATACATTCACCACATTGCCCCCTTTTTTCTTTTTTTCACTTTTGCATCACACCCACTTACTCCCAGCTCTGTGCTCAGCGATCATTCCTGGTAGGCTCAAGGGACCGTCTGGGGTACCAGGGATCAAACTGGATCAGCCACATCCAAGGCAAATGCTCTACCTGCTATACTATTGCTCCAGCCCTAACCACCACATTCACTTTTGAAACAATAATTTACTGAGACTCAATGGTTTGCAAGTATGAATGCCTATATGTTTTAGGGGGACAGTGTCACCACACCAACCTACCACCTAAGTGCCAATATCCCTCCAGCATAGCCCACAGACCCTTTCCTTCCCCCTTACCTCCACACCTTATGTGGTCAAGGTTTTGTTGCCAAAAGCAAAGGGTTTGTTTTCACTGGACTCTATCCATTCCCTTGCTCTGTTGCCTTATGGACTGTCTGTGAGTGAGATCATCCAGCATTTGTCTTTCTCCTTCTGTCTTATTTCACTTACTGTTGCCCTTCCCAGCAACACCCACAGAAAGCTTGTAGCAGAAAGCAAGCCTTCACCTTTCACGTTGCGGAAACAGTCTTCAATCAGAGACTCCATTGTGCGCGATCAAGTCCTGTTCCACTGTGCATAGAAACCATATTTCCTTTAGGCCCTGGGGTTGTTTCCTGATCTTGGCTAGTGTCAGAATGAACGTGGTGATACATAAATCTTTTGAAATCAGTGTTTTTTGTGTTCTTAGGCCAGATACCAAGCAGCAGAACTGATGAGTTGTGTGGTAGCGCATTTGTAGCTGTTTGAGTAGTTGCCATACTGCACCTGCTAGCATTTTTCATTTTAGATGTTAGAATTTAGTTTACTAAGTTTAAAATTCAGTTTAAGGTCCAAAATTTAGTTTCGTAAGTTAGTTTTGAAAAAAAAAAAGTTTGCCTATAGTAAGAAAGTTTAGTGAGTTTTCTAATAATTCTGAACAGAAAGTAGAGGCATTGGGTGAAAGACCAGCAAAGGAAAGAAGGAAGGTAGGTACACAACTGCCAGGACAGGATTTCCAGCGGCCAGCACCTCCAAAGCGCCCTCATCTAACCTGGGCCGTCAGCGTGAGGCCTGGGGCCTCTGGGTCCATTGCTAGGTGTCCTGAAGGCTACAGTTCCTGCTTAGGAAGACAAAGCACCCTCGGGCTGGGTCTCTGAGGTCCACGACACGCTCTGCTCCTTTAAGACCATGCAAGAACAGCTGAGACGTCAACACAGACATTCCATGGACCTGTAACAGATCCCTGGCCACCGCCCCTGTGAGAAGCCAACACAAGACATTTGATGGACCTGTAACAGACCCCTGGCCACCGCCCCTGCCACCACATGATGCTCAGTTGCCCACAGCAACCGTTCCCAGTCTGCGGAGGAGGATATGGTCATTGCCCATTCCCTGAGGCTCCCCCTGAGAAAAGGAGACAGGCGGTACCTCAACACCAAGGACCTGAGAGGAATGAGGAGTAAATGTGTGCAGCTGCCAGTTAAAGGAAATTCAGATCGACTGAGACAGGCACAGGAGTGGAGAATGTGTGTCTTATCTTCTCCAGAAATGGGTCCACCCCGTCCATTTCTTGGGGTTAAGCCAAGCCCCTTAAGCTGTGTCCTTCTCCCTGGAGCTCAGTCTCCCTCTCAGCAGGTAAGTCACAAAAAGACCAGCCATCAGAGCACAGAATGCAGGCTGGACACAACAACCAGGGTGCCTTTGGAGGGGTGTCGGCATGGAAGCAGAGCCTCCTGGGGTTGGGATGGCTCCGGTGAGGGGCCATTGCTGAAACATGAGCAAAGAGGGGTCTTCCCTGATGGAATTGCTCTGGCAAGTCACCCAACTCTGCTCGCCTGACAAAGGGGAACAACACTGCCCATTTTAATGGGGCTGAGGTGTGTTAAGTGAAAACAGACTAGAAAGTGTGCGGCACAGTCTCGTAGCCAGAGGCCGCTCTCCTCACCCGCCCCCGCCTCCTTCCCTTCCAGCAGTTCAACATGCCCCCCCACCACACTGCTCAAGCCCCCAGGTGTTGGGGATGTCCACGCCACAGGGCAGTGCTGGCGGGGCAGGAGTGGGGTGGGGCAGGGACCTTCAGGGCTGTATCATGGGTGTTGGGTGTCCAGCCCATTGAGCCACATGCAGGGCATCTGCCTTAGCCCTTGGACAGCCTCCTGGACAGCCTCCTGCACAGCCTCCTGGACAGCCTCCCCTTTCTCAATAACATACCTAAAAACCAAGAGCAGCTTGTCTTTACCATGTGGCCTCAAGGTACTGTCGCCTCCTGACCCACTACTGACTGACAGCTCAAGTCAAGAGCATGACCTCAGCTTCTGCAGTGTGCATACACGCATGCATACACGCATGCACACACAACACATGCTCTTGCATACACATGCATACATGCATTCACACACACTCGCATGCACAAAAGCATGTACCATGCACACACATGCAACACATGCACAAACGTACTCACGTGTACTCATACATACATGCCCACACATGCTCACACACTTACGCAAACACACACATGCACACACTCACATGCACACACTCATATGCACACACATGCACACACTCACACACATGCACACAGTCTTAAATGCACACACATGCACATTCACACACATGCACACTCAATCACACTCATGCACAAACATGCACACACATGCACATACTCACATGCACACACTCACATGCACACACACTCACTCATACACATGCATACACTCAATAACACACATGCACATACTCACATGCACACACTCACTCACATGCACACACTCACAATGCAGACTCACTCACATGCACACATTCATACACGTACACACTCACACATTCACACACTCACATACATACACACTCACACACATCACTGTCACTGTATCACACACATATGCTCACACATATGCATCCACACATGCATACACTCAAATGCACACACATGCACACACTTACTCATATGCACACACTTACTTACATGCACACACTCACTCACATGCACACACTCACTAATACACATGCACACAATCACACACATGCACACACCCACATGCACACACCCACATGCACACACACTCACACATGCTCGTGCACACACGTGGCCCACAGTCCCACTCCAGAAGGTGGGACATGAACCAAGGGCTATTGATTTCAACTCACAGGTTTGCTCAGCACCAACCAAGTCTCCACTGGCACTGAGCAAACAGAGAAACAGAGGAGAGAGAATCATCCACTTCGGAGGTGAGAAGGGCCAGAGGTGGCCTGTAAACCCTTTTTTTGACCCTTCCCTTAAAGTTTTCCCATGGAGTTGGGAGGACAGGCGGCATCCCCATAATCTCCCTTAATTTTGATAACACGGACAACAGCTTCTGCTGTTCCTGAAAATTATGCAGAGGAACTTCAGGAAAAACAAGTTCAACCCATCAAACTTATCTGATCGGAAGGAGGAAAAGACTCCTAATGAACATGTCAGCACATCCGAGTGCCTTGCATTTCTTTTTCTAAAGCAATTTCATCTGCAAATGACTTGTGCACTGCCGAGCCAGACAGGACCTGGGAACTTCCATGCAGACTCCAGGGAGAAAAAAAAAAAAAGGTGCCTCCCCCGCTTCCCAGTTCTTGCAGCTCCCTGGGACACAGATGCACTGCAATTTCCCACCCAGTTTCAGGCTGGAGGACTCTCTCTCTCTCTCTCTCTCTCTCTCTCTCTCTCTCTCTCTCTCTCTCTCTCTCTCTCTCTCTCTCCCTCCCTCCCTCCCTCCCTCTCCCTCCTTCCCTCTCTCTGTGTGTGTCTTTCTCTCCCTCTCTCCCCTCTCTGTCTCTCTTCTCTCTCTGTCTCTGTCTCTGTCTCTATCTCTGTCTCTCTCTGTCTCTCTCTCTGTGTCTCTGTCTCTCTCTCTCTCTCTCTCTCTCTCTCTCTCTCTCTCTCTCTCTCTCTCTCTCTCCCTGTCTCTCTCCTCTTTCTCTCCTCTCTCCAGAACACAGCCTAGCTTATAAGCTCAAAGTCGGAGGGTTCATTTTTTCCTCTCAACCACATTAAGGACATAAATCATCTCTCAAGAAAGAAGATAAGATTCCCAGATTTCTATTTTGTCTGGCAAAACTGAAGTCCAATCTGGGAGGCATTATATTGTTATATCCATCTGCCCTGCGCTAAAGTCACTCTCAAAGCCTGTAATTCTCCAAGCTATTTGGGTTGGGGTTCCTGCACAGGTCCTGACGGCAGGTTGCTAGCTCACGTAAATGTGTCTCCTCTCGGGAGAGTAAGTGGATCACAACACGCAGCGGAGGTCTGGAGGTTGCAGGGGTCCAGTACAGAGGAGGAGGTGCCCGCCAGGAGGCCGGTGTGATCAGCGTCTGCCTTGAGCGGCTGAGGCGGTGTGAAGACGCCCTCTCGTGGCCATTGTGCAAAGCACAGGGAATCACACAGGTGAAGGATGGTAGGAGTGATTTCTACAGAAATGGGGGGTCATGGGGTGGAGAAGGTGGGATGTGGATGCACATCTGAACTGGTAAGGAGCATCCGCCGGACAGAGCTGTCCGCACACCCTGGACACACTGGAGCACCTCGGCAAGTGTTCGTCAGAGGCTGGATAAGTCCATGGGGCTGGCAGGGATGGTTTGCCGCGTGTCTGTGCCATTGCATCTGGGTTGCATTCTCCCTCCATCTTCAGTGACTCGGCCTATTGCAGTGCGCAGAGACTCGCCCATGCTGGACGGAGCAGGACCCCGACACCGGGAGTGAAGGAGCAGCACCGGCCCGTGAATCAGAGTCCAAGCTGCCGGGATCCAGAGCCATAGTCCAGGGAGAGGCCGCTTGTCTTGCACGCAACCCACCGGGTTCAATCCTGGCATCCCGTCTGGTCTCCTGGGCACCGCCCGGTGTGCCACCCCCACAAGAACAGGTCCAAGAGTATCAAAAGGAGGTGGAAGGAAGTAGAAAAGGAGCGTCGCTGGACACTATCTCCCACACAGACTGCTGCCCGCCGTCCACCAGCTGCAGGAGAAGTCAGAGAGGGCAGCACGAAGCCCTTGACCAGCCTGACCCAGGCCTGGCCCTCCTGCAGCTGGCGATACCCTCATGATCAACTATTGATCATGGTTGAGATCAATAGAAATAAAACCTTTCAACCACATCAACACCTTGTACTGCAGTAACCAGCTGTTGGCACGCCTTTCCCCAGGGTAGAAGGCTGTGGGGTGGGGGGTAGCAATCAGACCCCAGAGAAGCTTCTGGCATCTGAGCTGTCTCAGGAAACCAGCAGCAGCCGGAGCCGGGCCGAGGGGAGGCCAGGCAGAGAAATGAGGCCACTGAGGCCACCCAAAACAGGCTGGTTTCCTGCACCCAGCCCCCAAACTTAACGTTAGTTCCCCAACCTGGTGCTTCCAGGGAGCCCTGTCCAGCTGCTGCCCCTAACACAGTGAGTCCTCCCCACAGCCCCAGCGTGGGCCCACCTCCTGGAGTCCCGTTTATGTCACTGTCCACTTGGTACACCTTTCAATGTTTTCTTTCATTTTGTTTTGTGTTTCTACAACTTAAGTGCTTTGTTCAAAATGCTATTGCTTTGTTAAAGAACTGTGATTTACCAAGTTATTCCTAGTTGAGTTTTAGACGTAGAATGTTCTAGCACCAATCCCACCACCAGTATCGACTCCTCTCCACCAGGGTCCCCAGCTTCTCTCCCATACCCACCTGTGCACACCTTGACAAGCACATTTTATTTTATTATTTTATTTTTTCGCTTTTTGGGGGTCACACCCGGCAATGCTCAGGGGTTACTCCTGGCTCTGCACTCAGGAATTACTCCTGGCGGTGCTCGGCGGATACGTTAATGAGATCCGTGCAGTCAAAGCTCCTGGGCTGACAGGACTTACAGAGCAGAGCCCGTCTCTGGGAATTTCCACACTCACAATCCCAGCCAACCTATACACCTCTCAAACAGCCATATGGGATGCTGGGGATAGAACCCGGGCCGGCACAGGCCAGCCACGTGCAAGGTAAACGCCCTACCCGCTGGGCTATCGCTCCGGCCCAACAGGCACATTTTAAAGTTTGGTGGTTGTAGTTTGGATATCATGTCTTCAGAGTTGTGAGTCTGTGGTTTGGATATAGAGCTGTAGCCCACCACATACACACACACAAATACACACACAATATGCACGCAAACACACACAAACACACACATTAATGATGTACCTGAGGCCCCACCCCCTCCTCCCTGTTATTCCTCTTCCCTCATCCCCCCTCCCACCCCAATTTCTTTTCTTCTCTGCCCTTCTCTTCGCGGCACTGTAGGGTCAAGGGCGATCTAGGAATCCCTCTTTACTACACTGCATTGCCTGTCCATTTCACCCTTCCACAGCTTCCCCCAAGGTAGAAGGCTGGAGGAGGGGAGCAGTCAGGCCTCTGATAGTGCCGACTTGGGGCCTCTATCCTGACACCGTCTCTGCTGCTGAAACTCCTGACAAAGTCAGAGCAACAGTCACTGCACTAATAAGGATGGCTCCGCTCAGGGCTTTCTTTGGGGTTTTGTTTCCGTCAAGGATATTCATTCTATCATGGTTGAAATCAATAGAAATAAAGCCTTTCAACATCAAATAAGTTCATTTTTATTAGGAGTCTTTTTCTGCCATTACAGTCGAGCCACAGAGGAACCAGGCTGTGTCGGCTGTATATCGAGAGAAACCATGAAAGGAACAGACACAAACTCATTTCAAAACTGCCGCGGATACGTTAATGAGATCCGTGCAGTCAAAGCTCCTGGGCTGACAGGACTTACAGAGCAGGGCCCGTCTCTGAGAATTTCCACACTCACAATCCCAGCCAACCTATACACCTCCCAGACAGCCAATAAGAACAAAAATGCTGTTTCATTAAATAGATGTAGCACCATAAGCCCTAAACTTCTGTCTGGTACACGTAGAGCATTTAAGTATTCTCTCTGTATTTTTAAAATATCCTATGGCCAAGACTCCTTGATCAGTGGATGTCCTCTCCTTAGGAAAACCAGGTGAAAACTGTGGTGTTGACACAGTTTTTATCCCTGGAGAAATGAGAACATCTCAAAGCCAGAGAGCTAGAACAGCGGGAAGCCTTGCTCAAGGATGATCCAGGTTTGATCCATTCATCACCAGGAGTAATTTCTGAGTGCAGAGCCAGGAGTAAGCCCTGAGCATCACCGAATGTGGCCCCCAAACAAAACCAACAAAAAAAAGTAAAGACAAGACAGTGAGAAATACCGGGCTTACTGAAGACAGGAAATGTACCTTCCGGCAGCCCACATCCCACAGGACTAAGTGCTAAGTAATATTCACTGTGACCCCAGGGACTAGAATGAGACATAAGGGGGGGGTCCCCTAGGTGCCTCAGTTTCCCCAGAGTTGCTCAGGATCCTTCAGTGCCTAGACATGAGAGCAAAAGGCAGCCGCATGGCTTCTTCAAATTCATCCTCAGAGGCGACTCCGTCCAGTTGCAGATGTTAGCCTCAATCTCTTGGATTATTTCAGAGTCAGAGGATCTGTATATCAGCCCTGAGACCCCCCCCCAGAGCCCACCACCACCACCACTACTCACTGCCTGCCCTCCTCTGACCCAGACCACGTATTCTCTCTACCAAAGCCTGCAAGGTCATGCTTCCCAGTTACCCCTGACGTGTCTGCACTGTCGCAGAGGGAAATGGAGTTGGCATGTGTGACCCCTTTCTTTGCCTCTTCCTAAACCCCCCACTAAAGAAGACTGATCCCAGGAAATTCTTACTCTCCCCCAGTTCATTCCGAACAGCCAACAGGGTTCTTCTCTCCCTGAAAACAAATTTCCTCCTGACCCAACTTTCCCTATTCATTTCTTTCTCACTCAATGCATTAAGTCCATGACATGTATTGTGTGGCGCCCCCTGCAGGCATGCAGAGGGGGCAGCTGTGGCAAAAGGAGCTGTGCTCCCCATATAGCAAGTCCAACACTTTATTTTTATTTTTATTTTATTTTTTTTACAATTAAAAAGTTCATGTTTGGGTTTTGGTCATACAGTGTTCCAGCACCCGTCCCTCCACCACTGCCCATCTCCCACCCCAACGTCCCGGTTCCCTCCCCCTTCCCCAGCCCACCTCCATGGCAGGTTCTTTATTTCTTTCCCTTTCTCTTTCTCTTTTCCTTCCCTCCCAGACTATGGATTACAGAACATACATTAAAAGGTTGTCATGTGTATCCTTTTGCCTCTATTTAATGCTCAGTTCTAGGTTGGCATTAGTACCCTCGACAATTATTAGCACCCTGTTCCATTTTCTGTCATACCTAACCTCTGACTCCCACACGTTTGTGATAATTTCCACCTTTGACAAGACCCCTGATATATGTTTCACTTGACCTTGGATATTGGTATCATAATATGTACATATATATTTATGCCATGCAAATAAATGCAGTCATTCTGTATCTGTCTCTCTCCTTCTGGCTAATTTCGCTCAACATAATCTTCTCCATGTCCATCCATTTATAGGCAAATTTTATAACTTCATTTTTCCTAACAGCTGCATAGTATTCCATTGTGTAGATGTACCAAAGCTTCTTTATCCAGTCATCGATTTTCGGGCACTATGGTTGCTTCCAGATTCTGGCTATTGTGAATAATGCTGCTATGAACATAAAAGTAGGGATGGTGTTTCCGCTGCGTATTTTTGGTTTCCCAGAGTAGATTCCCAGGAGTGGTATGGCTGGGTCAAATGGGAGTTCAATTTCTAGTCTTTGGAGGAAAGTCCATATTGTTTTCCAGAAAGGCTGTACCAGCCGGCATTCCCACCAACAATGGATGAGTGTCCCCTTTTCCCGCATCCACGCCAGCACTTGTTGTTCTTGCTCTTTTGAATATGTGCCAGTCTCTGTGGTGTAAAGTGGTATCCCATTGTTGTTTTGATTTGCATCTCTCTGATGATTAGTGATGATGAGCATTTTTTCATATGTTTTTTGGCCATTCAATTTCTTCCTTGCTGAAGTCTCTGTTCATTTCTTCTCCCCATTTTTTGATGGGTTGTTTGTTTTCTTCTTGTAAAGTTCTACCAGTGCCTGATATATCCTGGATATTAACCCCTTATCAGATGGGTATTGGGTGAATATTCTTTCCCATTCTGTGGACTGCTTTTTGTATCTTAGTCACTGTTTCTTTTGAGGTGCAGAAGCTTTTTAGTTTCATGTAGTCCCATATGTTTATCCTTTCTTCTAGTTGCTTTGTTAGTGATGTTTCACCTTTGAAGATGCCTTTAACTTCAATGTCGTGGAGGGTTTTTCCTATATTTTCTTCAATGTACTTTATGGATTCAAGTCTGATATTGAGATCTTTAATCCATTTTGATCTGATTTTTGTGCATGGTGTTAGACACAGGTCCAAATTCATTTTTTTTACATGTCGCTGCCCAGTTTTCCCAAAGTCCAACACTTTAAAGGGCCCCCTTTCCGTCCATTTTCTCCAGCTATTGTCCCAAACCCCATTTTTTCTACAAAAGCTCAGGTCCATTTTACCAGCTCCATCAATTCAATTCAGACATGTGAGATCAAACTAGGTAGGCCTTTGTATTTATCTTTTTTTTTAATTTTTATTGAAACTGTGATTTATAAAGTAAAAAAGTTTTCATAGTACAGCTTTTAGAAAGATTCACACTTCAACACACTCCCACCTCCAGCGTGTTCCCACCACCAAAGACCCCCATGTCCCACACATCCCGGTCCCCATGCCTGCTCCCTCAGCTGGCACTAATTATCACTGTCACTGTCTTCCGGTTCATCATCGATTTGCTCGAGCGGGCCCCAGTAACATCTCCGTATGTCCTGTCTCATGCTAGTAGAGCCCAAGGGCATCTGCTTGCTCCAGGAACATAGAGAGCCTCAATCCATTCCTGAATGAGGTCTGTAATTGTTACTGGTATTTGGCATATCAAATACAACACGGGTAGCTTGCCAGGCTCTGCCGTGCAGGTAGCATACTCTTGTAGTCATCTCTAAGTCCAGCATATATTGATGAACTGCGCGGCGCGCTTGCGCCCAAAAGCCGGGCTGTGATAGGCTGGTCTGCTGGGTGGAGTTCTGAACAAGAGAGAAGTCCAGATGTGGAAAATGGAGGCCCTCATGGAGTGGGGGGGTCGTCTGGCTTGTTGCAAGGCTTTGCTGGGGTGGTGGGCCAGGGCTAGAACCCGCCATCCCTCCTGGGCGCCAGGCACTAATTATATTGACCATTAAAGTACCTATATGTACTAATTATATTGACCATTATATACTAATTATATTGACCATTAAAGTACCTATATGTCAATGTTACTGATAAATCCATTTCCCCCTCTGGTGGGTTATGGTTGAATCTGGCTGAATTCTGTTCTTGAATTTACTTTATGAGTTTCTAGAACATGGTTGGTTTCTACCAGTTTGAAAGAGGTGGGACAGAGGTGGGGGAAAGGGACCCAGCTCCATCTCCATGGAAGTCTGGTGACTTTAGCCACTGAGACCTACATACCTGGGCTTGAAATCAGCTGCTCTCGGGTGGGGTTCTAATGAGCCAGGCTTAAAATCTGCTTCTCTCTTCAATAAGTGGTGCTGGGAAAACTGGGCAGCTACATGTAAAAAAATGAATTTGGACCTCTGTCTAACACCATGCACAAAAATCAGATCAAAATGGATTAAATATATCACTATCAGACCTGAATCCATAAAGTAGATTGAAGAAAGTATAGGAAAAGCCCTCCATGACATTGAAGCTAAATGGATCTTCAAAGATAAATCACTGCTAACAAAGAAATTGGAAGCAGAGATAAACATATGGGACTACATGAATCTGTAAAGCTTCTGCACTTCAAAAGAAAAACAGTGACCAAGATACAAAGACTGAATGGGAAAGAATATTCACCCAATAACCATCTGATAAGGGGTTAATATCCAGGATATATCAGGCATATATCAGGCATATATATATCTGATATATCCAGGATATATCAGAAGAAAACAGCCAACCTCATCAAAAAATGAGGGAGAAGAGATGAACCGAAAATTCAACAAGGAAGAAATTTTAATGGCCAAAAGGCATATAAAAAATGCTCATCATCAACTAATCATCAGAGATGCAAATCAAAACAACAATGAGATATCATCTCACACCACAGAGTCTGGTACATATCCAAAATAGCAAGAACAATAAGTGCTGGCGTGGATGCAGGGAGAAAGGGACTCTCTTCCATTTCCATTATTGGTGGGAATGTCGACTAGTATAGCCTTTTTGGAAAACAATATGGACATTCCTCCAAATACGAAAAAATTGAGCATCCATTTGACCCACCCATACCACTCCTGGGAATATACCGTGGGAAACCAAAAACACACAGCGGAAACACCATCTGAACTTTTATTTTCACAGCAGCACTATTTACAATAGCCAGAACCTGGAAATAACCAGAGTGCCTGAGAACTGATGACTGGGTAAAGAAACTTTTGGTACATGTACACAATGGAATACTATGCAGCTGTTAGGAAAAATGAAGTTATGAAATTTGCCTATAAATGGATGGACATCGAGAGGATCATGTTGAGTGAAATATGTCAGAAGGAAAAAGACAGATATAGAATGACTGCATTTATTTGCATGAACTATATATAGTATGATACCAATATCCAAGGTCAGACAAAACATGGATCAGAAGGTTTTGTCAATAGGTGGAATCTACCACAAATGTGTGGGAGTCAGAGGTTATGTAAGACAGAGAAGGGAACAGTGTGTTAATAATCACCGAAAATGGTAAAAGCAACCTAGAACTGAACATTGAATATAGGCAAAAAGATACCCATGATAACCTCTAAATGTATGTATTACAATCCACATTGCAAAAGAGAGTGAAGAGAGAAGGAGAGAGAGAAAGATAAAAGAGAAAGATAAAAGAGATAAAGAACCTGCCATAGAGACAGGCTAGGGGAGAGGGAAGGGAATTGGGGTCACTGGTGGTGGGAAATGGGCACTAGTGGAGGGATGGGTGCTGGAACACTGTATGACCAAAACCCAGACATGAACATCTTTGTAATTCTATATCTCACGGTGGTACAATAAAATATTTTTAAAAAGGAAGGAAGGGAGGAAGGAAGGAAGGAAGGAAGAAAGGAAGGAAGAAGGAGGAAGGGAGGGAGGGAAAGAAGGAAGGAAGGAAGGAGGGAGGGAGGGAGGGAGGAGGGAGGGAGGGAGGAAGGAAGGGAGGGAGGGAGGAGGGAGGAAGGAAGGAAGGAAGGAAGGAAGGAAGGAAAGAAGGAAGGAAGGAAATAGAGAGAGAAAGAAAGAAAGAAGAAAGAAAGAGAACGAAAGAAAGGAAGGAAGGAAGGAAGGAAGGAAGGAAGAAAGAAAGAAAGAAAGAAAGAAAGAAAGAAAGAAAGAAAAGAAAGAAAGAAAGAAAGAAAGAAAGAAAGAAAGAAAGAAAGAAAGAAGAAAGAAAGAAAGAAAGAAAGAAAGAAAGAAAGAAAGAAAGAAGAAAGGAAGGAAGGAAGGAAGGAAAGAAAGAAAGAAGAAGGAAGGGAAGGAAGGAAGGAAGGAAGGAAGGAAGGAAAGGAAGGAAGGAGAAAGGAAGGAAGGAAGGAAGGAAGGAAGGAAGGAAGGAAGGAAGGAAGGAAGGAAGGAAGGAAGGAAGGAAGGAAGGAAGGAAGGAAGGAGGGAGGGAGGGAGGGAGGGAAGAAGGAAAGGAAGGAAGGAAGGAAGGAGAAAGAAAGAAAGAAAGAAAGAAAGAAAGAAAGAAAGAAAGAAAGAAAGAAAGAAAGAAAGAAAGAAAGAAAGAAAGAAAGAAAGAAAGAAAGAAAGAAAGAAAGAAAGAAAGAAAGAAAGAAAGAAAGAGAAAGAGAAAGAAAGAAAGAAAGGAAGGAAGGAAGGAAGGAAGGAAGGAAGGAAGGAAGGAAGGAAGGAAGGAAGGAAGGAAGGAAGGAAGGAAGGAAGGAAGGAAGGAAGGAAGGAAGGAAGGAAGGAAGGAAGGAAGGAAAGGAAGGAAGGAAGGAAGGAAGGAAGGAAGGGAAAGGAAAGGAAAAGAAAGAAAGAAAGAAAGAAAGAAAGAAAGAAAGAAAGAAAGAAAGAAAGAAAGAAAGAAAGAAAGAAAGAGAAAGAAAGAAAGAAAGAAAGAAAGAAAGAAAGAGAAAGAAAGAAAGAAAGAAAGAAAGAAAGAAAGAAAGAAAGAAAGAAGAAAAGAAAGAAAGAAAGAAAGAAAGAAAAGAAAGAAATTGGCTTCTCTCTTGGGTGGGGCTCTGATGAGCTGAGGAGTTCAGATGTTGAAAATGGCTTCGATTATGGTGAGCAAGTTTCCTCTGGCTTCTTCTGAGGCCCTATTGGGATGTTGGACCAGTACCAGAACCCTTCTTCTCTCCTGGAAGCCTCATGGTCAGCCTAGCGCTGGGAGAGCCGGATGGCAGCTCTACCCCATGTATCTGTGTCTCTGCATCATGGCTGGCAACCCAGAGGCAGTTCCTTATCTGACTACTTTTATGCAACCAAATGGTCCTAAGCTTCAGCCTTATGGTGTTTGTGTGTGTGTGCGTATTTTAATCACAATCACTGAGTATTATTACATTAATGACTCCATGACATTCATGGCTCTACCAGTTTACTCCTATTAGACATGTCCACTTAAATTTTCTCTCCATGTTTTCAACATCACCTAGTAAGGAATCATTAATCCATGGATGTGGTTGACTTAGGAAAACTGTTCTTGGGCTTATTCCGTCACTTTCTCGTGACTGTGGATTGGTTCCAGTTTGGGGCTATCATGAGCCATACTCTTACCAAATATTTATTTGCTTGGCTGTGTGTATATCGCAGATGCACTATCTGCTTTTGCCATAGGGGTTTATCTGGGTCCTTGGGGATGGGCTGTTTGGTATGTTTGATGTTCATCCGCACAGCTGTGGTGTTCAGACTGGGTCTCGCCGCTCACCAACTCTGGAGAGAGACTGTCTCACTGATTCCAACCATGCAGGTGACTGTGTGGTGGAAAGCCCTCACGGTTTCCATGCTCTTTTCGCCATGGCTAGTGATAGGCAGTGGATTTCACATGCCTGTGACCAACTGGCAAGTCTAGTGGTGTATCTGTTTGAGTCTTCTTGCCTATTTTATTGAACCATTTGCCATCTCACATACTGGATTTGAGTTTGTTGTCTATTCTGGATAGGATTCCTTTGAGGGATACACGGGTGTGAATGTTGGCGAGTGAATGTGAATCCCTTTCCAGTTATTTGTTTGTTTGTTTGTTTTTGCCTTCTCCCTGAAAACTGATGTTCTCCAGCCAACTTATCATTTCCTCACACCTCAGCACAAACACCAATGTCCCATTCTCCTATTAAAGATAATTTGAAGTGGGGTGGAAGTTGGGGACTTGGAGTCAGAACAGTAGTACAGCGGGTGGGGCATTTGCCTTGCATGAACAATAGTACAGTGGTTAGGACATTTGCCTTGCATGTGGTCAACTCTGGTTCCATCTCCAGCATTTCATGTGGTCCCCCAAGTACAGCCAGAAGTGCAGATCCCGAGCAACAACGAGGTGTGACCTAGTGTTTGATGAACATCAAACACACCAAACAACCCATCCCAAAGGATCCAGATAAACCCCCATGGCAAAAGCAGATTGTGCGTCTGCAATATACAACACAGGCATGCAAATAAATGTTTGATAAGATTATAGCTCATGATAGCCCCAAAGAAAAAAAAAACTAATATGCAGGAGACCAGAAAGAGAGTTCAGTTGGGAAGGTGTTTGCCTTGTATACAGCCAATCTGGTTTCAACCCCCCAGCACTGCATAGGGTCCCCTGAGCACTGGCCAAGAGAAAGTCCTGAGTGCAGAGATAGGAATAAGCACTGAGCACCACAGAGTGTGGCCCCCAAGCCCAAAATAAAATAGATAACGTAAAGCTGATTTTACATAGAGGTATCCTTGGGTGTTTTGTAACAGCATTTCACCCAACAGAGGAGCACGGATACCACAAGAGGCCCAGTAGGAGCTGCCCCTACAGCCTGGGTGCTGGCACCCGCCCTGTCTGGGTTGGGTCATCGTCAAACACGATACTTGCAGGAGTATGTACTTGCCTGAACCAGGTTCTTGGTACCTGGTTCCTCTAAAGTCTGGGTCTTTTGCTGAGTCTCCTTCTTCTCTCCTCCCTAACCTCTCTGTGCTATCATGAGTTCTTTACCCTTTTCTGAGCCCATGGCTTTGCTGCTCTATCCACATGCACCAAACTCCCCCAGTCTTCACCCAGCCCATGTTGCCCAGAACCCTCCAGATGCCTTCCTCAGTCCAGTCGCTGCACACCAGCCCCTCTGCTGCGTGTCTGGTGATCTTGTCCAACTTGGTATTTCCCAGGTGGACCTTCTGCACTGCTCCACCCCTTTCCAGTTCCGTCCTTCCCACCCCACAGAGCTACCCTTGGAATGTCCTGGAGTGTCTCAGACTTCACACTGGGTTCATTGCAAAAGCTACTGGCTCTAGCCTGAGACTACCCAGCTCTAACAGGTCTCCCTGTTCCTAGAAATACTGTCCAGTTTTGCACCTGCCCAGACCTTCTCCTGGCAGATTCTCGCAGGGCTAGAAGTCCACCTTCTTGTGGGGCAGGAAGCCCACCTTCTCCTGGAGCAGGAAGTCCACCTTCTCCTGGGGCAGGAAGTCCACTTTCTCCTGGGGCAGGAAGTCCACTTTCTCCTGGGGCAGGAAGTCCACCTTCTCCTGGAGCAAGAAGCTCACCTTCTCCTGGGGCAGGAAGTCCACCTCCTTGCAGGACAGGAAGTCCACCTTCTCCTGGGGCAGGAAGTCCACCTTCTCACCAGGCAGGAAGTCCACTGCCGAAGTCCACCTTCTTGCCTGGCCCCACAGAGCACCTAGAACATCAGCTTCTACCTTCCTCCCAGCATGAGTCAGACCCTGCTGCCCCTCTGATCCAAACCCATCGCAGAGAAAAGCCTGTCTCTGTGATGGCCTGCTGGCTATCAGGGGCCTTCACCTCCATCAGACCTGTTACACGCCGCCCCCCCCCCCCCCCCCCACTACACTGCTCCTGCTTCCTCACTGCCTGCCCACCACAAGCTGCCTTCGCCAGATCTCACCAGCATTGGAGGGGCTTGTCCGTGCTGGGTTCCCCACAGCCCTTTCCCTGAGCCCCAACATTCACCTCTCCTGCTGGGAGCACATGGGCAGACAGGCGACAGAAAGAGGCCATCTCCAAAGAAAGCCTCAAGATTGAGACGGGTCACAGTGGGGGACCCCAGGGCCATCCTCATGGGACCCGGTCCTTCCATTTCCCTGTTTGTAAATACACCAAGCCAACCAGCCCTAATACTTCATTTTTATTGATGGTCTTATTCAAATCCCTACTCAGCTCAGTCAGCCCCAGGCCAGGAACCAAATTTCTGCCAGGCCTGATACTACAAGGTTGTTAGATCCAGAGGCACAAGGCAAAGTTTAAAACCTGACCAGGAGCTGAAGTGATAGCACAGTGGATAGGGCATTTGATTGCACATGGCCAACCGGGTTTGCTCCGTGGCATATCCTATATAGTCTCCCCTGAGCATCACCAAGAATAATTCCTGAGTGCAGAGCCAGGAGTAACCCAGGAGTAACCCCTGAGCATTGCTGGGTGTGAGCCAAAAAGCCAAAAAATAAAATAAAACCAAAAACACAAAGACTGAGACCAGACTTCTGCTGTGCGGTGCCTGTCTCTGAGCCAGATCTCAGCTATTCTTTCAGTCTTTTAAACCCATGAATGACGGTTTGCCCTCGGGCCAGCTGTGGAACCTGTTCCCCAAACCAACTGTTTCTCATCTTATTTTCCAGTTCTCCTCTTTTCTTCTCTCCCTCCCTCTTTCCACCTGTTTGTTTTTCCTGACTCCAGGAAAGACATTTTTACAATAGAGCAAAATGTGTTTTTGCCTTTGCTTTGAGGAAAACTCTGGCAATGAACTCATTTCACATCACAGGTCTCCGCCTTTCACTCTGGGCTGTGATCAAATGTGACGCTTACCCAAATGGTTTTAATTTAAAGTACATAAAAGCGAGGCACTGTTCTTCTCCCACTGGATCTCTGTGAAGAAACTGGCAGTGGACTGCTGAAATACAGGTTCAGATGTTGATTCTTCCTGCTTAGTGGTCATCCTCTGAATTCTCACGGATAAGTCAAAACAGAAGCCTAAAGTTATAAATATTTTATGACCAGATTCTTCAAAAAAAGTTGTCCAGTGTTCAAGTCACTTCTGCTATTGATACTTATAAAAATGACAGGGGGAATGGAAATATAGTACAGCAGTTAAGGCATTTACCTTGCAAGTGGCCAACTCCAGTAAATTCCCAACACCGCACCTGAGTGAGCCCTGGGCACCACGCCAGGAATAGGCCCTGAGCTCTTCCATGTGTAGGCCCCCCATAAAAACAACAACACTGACGCAGATGTATTTTTCAAATACCAGTTTTCTTGTTTCAAAATAAATCACTCTGCTTTAACTAGTGTTCTCTTTTTACCAGTAGGTGGAGTAAGAGGCTAGGGAAAGTAGATAAACATTTGAAAGTTGTTCTTTTTTTAATTTTCCTCTTTTCTATTTTGAGAAATTTTTTACATGAAACATAAATTGTCTAATAGCCCTTTTAACTGCACCAGCCAGGATTTCAATGGCTCTAGACCTTCAGAGATGGGTTTATTGTGCTGATTACATTACCATAATAATGTCGGTGTACTGGCAACAGTAATAAGGACTTAGAATACTTTGCATTTCAAAACTGCTTATCAAGCCCTAACATCACTGATAGAAGTAACATACCTGCACAGCAAAGAGAGCTGGCTCCAAAACTCTTTATTTCTCAAGTCTTGAGTTTTCTGGAGAACCTTCCCTGGGCATTCAATAGACATTCAGCATCCATCATGCTACCACTTCCTGTCGGTGAACCTCTTCCTCTTCACCACTTCCTCTTCTCCATTTCTTAAAAAAACAAAATCAGGACAGCCAAACTTGGTTTTAACTCTTCTGACTAGAGCTGATCCCCTAAGTTTGTTTGTTTGTTTGTCTCTTGGCTTTTTTGGGTCATACTCACCAATACTCAGGAATTGCTCCTGGCTCTGTACTCAGGAATTACTCCTGGCAGTGCTTGGGAGACCATATAGGAAGCTGGGAACAGAATACAGGTCGGCCATGTGCAAAGCAAATGGCCTCCCAGCCGGACTAGACCTCCTAAGCATTTCCTCAAGGCCGCAGGGTCAGAGGCTGAGTTAAGTAAATGCGTATGGTGGAGCCGCCTTGTCCTATGAAGCAGGACTTGGAATGGATAGAACAGGGCTCCACGGGCTGGTGACCTTCTGCCTGTGGGTGTGGTGGGTTGTGGGATGAAGGACAGTGGGTCATGGGATGGAGTCTGGTTTTGCCTGTAGAGGTGGCAATACTGTGGGACTGGATTCTCCAGGATCTGGCCCAAAACAGGGACCTGTTCACTCATGTACTCCAGCCATTGGTTTCAAGCATCATGCATGAGGCACTTGGTAGTGATGCCTCTTGTGCAGAGAACCCACACGTACCCCCGTTGGCCAGTTTCTTTTCAGAGGACACTGGAGAGCAAGGCACCTTCAACAGATACTGAAAGTCACTGGCTAGTCAGTAACAGAGCTGGGCCCGGCCCCCCCACACCCCCTACCCCGTCCCTGTCGCTGCCTCCCTACTGGACATCTGTAAGCACACACACACCCTCCACCACTGCACCCCTCCAAAGGGGGTAAGAGTTGCGGTTCTTCTTGTCTTCTGAAGAGGGAAAGTTCTAGCAAAGTCATCTTCTAGACGGTGGGTCAGACAGTGGGAGAAATGAATTCAGCGTTTCCTTGACTTAGAATTTGGGCGTGGCCCCAGCAGCCACTGTAAACTGAAGATATTCTTAATTGAACAAGCCTCACATACACAGATCCCAAACCCAGGCCACACAGCAGAGTAGTCAGGTGGAGTTAGGGCCGTGTCCCTAGCTCCCTCTGGCGTCAAGGGACTGCTGGAGACCACCCTCCCCAGCTCCACATACATAAGAGCATGTTGGTAGTCCAGGAAAAGATCAAAGTTCAAAGTGTGTAGTGTGGTTTTTCCCCTGGGTATTGCTGTCTTCACACCTCCCCTGAGTACTGCTGTCTTCACACCTCCCCTGAGTACTGCTGTCTTCACACCTTCCCTGAGTACTGCTGTCTTCACACCTCCCCTGAGTACTGCTGTCTTCACACCTTCTCTGAGTACTGCTGTCTTCACACCTCCCCTGAGGACTGCTGTCTTCACACCTCCCCTGAGTACTGCTCTCTTCACACCTTCGCTGAGTACTGCTGTCTTTACACCTTCTTATGTTGCTACTGTTTGGGGCCACACCCAGCGGTGCTCAGAGCTTTCTCCTGGCTCTGTACTCAGGGATCACCCCTGAGCACTGGGAACTGAAGTCAGGTTGAGCACATGCCAGGCAAACGCCTCCCCCACTCTTTCTCCTCTTTTCATTCTTCGTTAAATTGAAGCAGTATGCCTCGGACCACATGTCAGGGACTGTCTGAGTGGAGACAATGGACATTAGCCTACTTGTTCCTCTCACCTTCACATCCCAGGGCACTCTGGTGCGCAGGAGGCCCAAGGGACCTTTGCAGGAGGTGTGGGGGAGAGGGGAACGTATCTTGGAGGAGGTGAACACCACCTCCAAACACACCAAAAGCGAACATGATTGAAAGGAATTGGGCCTCTCGGGTGATACCTGCTCCTCCAAATGCAGGGCATGTGCTAAGGGTGTGAGTCTAATGGTCATTCCAGAGCTCATTTCGTCCTTGCATTTGCTGAGTGAGAGCAGAAGAGCTGGGTGGGCCACGGCATGTTGGGGAAAGCCAACAGATGTTAGGGTCTGGAGTCACAAGTTCTTAGGAATCACAAAGAAACCAGGCAGTAATGCAAACGCGAGCGGAGGTTATTAAGCCAGCTAGCTGGGACCAAGCTCTTGGGCACTCAGGCCACAGCAAGACCCCGAGTAAGGGGAAGCTTTGGATTATTTAGGCCCTATTTGTATTATAACCTGCACCAATTTAAGTTCACAGAAAAACATAACTCAAGGAGAAACACAACTCAAGTTGCACAGGCAAGTTATTTCGATATGTCTTGGGATGTTCTAAATGTTAGTACACCCTGCCTGCACCCGAGCAGTTCCCATAGATACCACAGATAGAATACTGGTTTGTTTGTTTGGTTTTTTTTTTGTTTTTTTTTTTTTTTTTTGCTTAGATGTTCTTCCCAAGGCCAAATGGGAAATAATACCCAAGCCCTTGAAAGCTTTTTACAGCAACATAAAAGCCCTTTAGCTCACTAAACCTGCCTGCTATTTTGCTTACCTAATGCAGATTCACAGGGCGGAGGTGCCAGAGAACGGCCCGTGGTCTAGGCAGATGCCAGCACCCTCCCTCACCTGCGGGCACTGCCTCTTTCCCCAAGAGGCCAGTTTCCCTGACTGGCCAAATGCAGTGGACTCGGACTCCCTCATTGCCCTGAATCAGGCCTGGAACTCCCTCAGGCATGGGTGGTCCTGTCACTCAGGGTGATGCTTGGCCTCTCGTCCCTCCTCTCCCCTCCAAGGCAGCGAGCGTGTCCCATGAGGCCTGAGCCTCACATCACGCCCAACTTCCGGGTGCTCGATCTCAGAGGCCAGTTACTTGGGAGACGGGATACTCCTGGCTCCGCACTCAATTACAGTGGTGCTGAGATGGCCTTTCTGTCTTGCTCCCGGGTGGGGCTTGGGCTTAGAGTCAGAATCAACGTAGCTGGCGGGGCACTGCAGGGGCTGTCCACAGGGTCTCCTGGCATCTGGTTGTATGCCGAGGGCGTGGGTCCTGGATTCAGGAGAGTCCTGGGACGGGGAGGCGGGGAGTGGGGAGTGAGACTCGGAGACAACATTGTCAACCCGTCTACCCGCCTGGGCCTGGATCCACGCTCACACCAGAGCAGGAAGGGGATGTCCCTTAGGACGTCTACCCCGCCTGGGCCTGGATCCACGTCACACCAGAGCAGGAAGGGGATGTCCCTTAGGACGTGAGATGGGGGAAGGGCCGGCAGAAGGGGTTGGGCTCCTTAAGGAGGCAGATGTGGGAAACGGAGCCACAAATGCAGACCCACAAGAACGGAGACTCAGAGGGAGAAGCTGGAGCTCCCCAACCTTGTGCTCCCCCACACACACACCACAGAGCACACACTCTCATACACAACACACACAATACATGACTCACGCAACACACTCACATACCCACACACAGAACATGCACTCCACACACATGGCACACTCACACTTGCAACACACACCACAAGCACACACAACACACAGGAAACTCTCACACATAAAAACATGCATAGCACTCACACAGCACACAATACAGAATACACAGACACACAATACAGGGAACATACCCACAACATAGGGAACATACAACACAGCAATACACCACCACACTCACATAATATACTCAGATCACATGTGTTCCCACAGCACACAGCATTTGCACAACACAAACAGCGTACAACATACAATGCACAAAGAACACACAGCATAAGACACACACACACACACACACACACACACACACCACACCAGTGCCCGGGCACAGGCCTGTCTGCCGGCGAGAAGCAGCACCTCCACCTGCTTAGCACCCAGTGCCTGGTCTGACCCTTCTCACAGCTGCACCCCCAGGCCCAGCACTGACTCCTGGGCCAGGCCGGGTGTGCTGGTACCCCGCAGGCAGCCAGCAAAAGGAGAGTGCCCCCGCACAGTGGCCGGCTCGTCCCAGTGCCCCCTTGCCGAGGGGAGGCAGAGGCGGCTGCATGGAAGGGCTTCCCCTTTCTCCTCCTGGAGGGAAGGGGCCGGGAGCCAGGGCTGCCGCTGAACCAGACCCTGATTGGTCTTTGGGCTTCTCAGCTGGGGTAGCGTGAGACTGGTAGGGAACCCCCCCCCACCCCTGGAGGCGGGTCAGGGCATACCCTGGAGGCTGAGCAGGGTCAGGGCGCCCCCTGAAGGTGGAGCAGGGTCGGTGCGCCCCCCCACCCACCACCCGGTTCACACCCTCAGCTGTCTATGGCCGCAGGGCACCTTTAGTAAGACTTAGAGTAAACATCCCTCTGCGTGCAGGTCCTCAAGCTCCCCTGTTGGGAGCCACAGTTGGGGGCCGGACCCCTACCCAGCCCCCTGTGCAGCCTGTCATTCCCTGCCTCTGTGGACCTGTCCCCCCACCAGGTGAGGTCGGGCCTCTGTCCTTTCTCCTACTGCTCCCCAGCTCACACCTACATCGGCTGCCCAGTAACCCCTCCCCGGCCCTTCCGCCCCGGCTGGGCGCTCAAGGTGGACAGGAACCAGCAGGCGCAGAGGAGCCTGGCCTGGCGCCAAGTCTCCCGCGAGACTCTGTCTCTTTTAAGGACCTAATGTCTCATGCGGCCCTGAAAGTCGTCCTGGGCCCACGAGTCACGGTCTTTAATCTTATGAGTCTCATTCCATAATATCTCCAGGCCTCTTAACTGCCTAGGAAATGACCAGGAACTAAACAGGCAGCAAAATAGCCCGCCCGGATCCCCAAGAAATGACCAGGTCTGAGCAGGTCAGATGCCTTTGGAAAGAGCAGCTGCCCCAAAGGAGCCAAGCTCTGAGGGTGCCGCGTCTTGGAGCTCTGCCTGGAGCTTTGCTTGCTGGGCTGGACTGGTCCCCTTGACAGTAAATATTCTTTAAACGTAGCCCATTGGCTCATCTGGATTCCTTCCCAACTCCACCTACCCCGAGCCCCACCACATTGATCCCTGAGCCCAGAGCTGGGAGGAAGCCCCCCTAACCCCCAAAATAATAATAAAATCTGGCTCCACCACTTCCTCCCCTTCTCGACACTGAGCTACTTTTGCACCACCGCCCCTCGTGGGGCTGCATTTTTGTCCTTGCAAACCCACCAGCAATGCTCGACTCATCACCCTGGCATTTCCCCAGGGAGGAGACAGACACGGACACTACTGAATGTTCCTCCCCTGTTTGCTGACAAAGATTGTGCCCGATCGTCATCCTTCTGCTAGCAGAGCTGCCTGGGTCCAAAGCCACCTAGAAGGCTGAGAAGCTGGCCCGAAGGTAGAGCAAGCCGGGCACGTGAGAGTTTAATCCCCGGTGTTATGTGTCCCCTGCCCCAACCACACACACACACACACACACACACACACACACACACACACACACACACACACACACACACACACACACACCCCTGAGAGCCTGAGTGTCACGCGTGGTCCCCAGCACCTCCAGGCTCTAGACTATCAGAGTCAGGTATCACCAGGAGCGCCCCCCACACCACGTCTGACTTCAGGTATGGGGAACAGTAGGAGCGTGTGTCCAACCCAGGTTTGGTCCCGGGTACCGCACGGTCCCCTGGGCATTGCTGGGTGCAGCCCCAGAGGCCACCCAAGCACTGCCAGGCTGGTTCACGTCCTGCAGCACCTCCTCCCAGGGAAATGCCAGGCTGATGAGTCGAGCTTTGCTGGTGAGTCGCATGAGTACCTCTTCCTGCCCCCCAAAATCTCCACAGCAATAAGGGTGGTCCTGAGATCCCAATTTCATTTAAAAAATCGGAAGAATAAAAAGGGGTTTTGTGGCAAGAGAACCACTCGGACGCTGAGAGCAAGGCTGGCCAGGCTGTAGAAAGGGGGAGGGTGGTGTAGACCGATGGCTGTCGTGGCGGATCCTGGCGTTTACAGGCACTTCATGAGGAGATTGTGGGTGCGGGCCATTGGGGAGCAAGCAACGTCAGTGAGCACGCGTGGTCATGTACGGCTTGCACAGAGCACAGGGTGGCCTCGGGGACATGCTGGGTAGGGCTGAGGCACAGTCTCCACACTGCACTCTGCCTGGAGGGGTCCGGCTCCGCCTCATGCATAGGCCCTTGTCAGACGGTTCCTGGGCCCTGTCAAAGCCAAAGGAACAGAATGAGGTGCTGCTCCAGGGTCACCTGAACAGTTCCCCTGGGGCCCGAGAGACAGCACAGGAGAGGCGCCTGCACTGCGCTCGGCTGACGGGAGCTCCTTCCCCAGTCACATATAGGCCCCCAGCCACATCTGCCAAGTCCCCAAGCTACTCCCCGTCATCCTCCCACAAACCCACCCACAGCTCTAATTGCTAGCCACAACTGTGTGTGAGTTGTGGGGGTGGGAGGGGGCCCGGGCGCTCCCCACACAGCTCCCTCCCTTTCTCCTCCTTCCAACGGTCTGGCCTGGGGCTCTGGTCTCGTCCTTGAAATGTTGAGGCCTCCCGCCTCGCCTTTGGTTGGTTCTTCTCCCGCGTTCTTCGTTGTTCTCCGTTGCTAGCAGGAAGGTTTCCGGACTGAACAGGTGACTAGACAGGAGTGTCTGCCGCCAGCCACTGGATGCCTGCCTGACTCTTTACGGCAGTGGCTTCATTCAGGAGTGGGATTAGGGGGTGTTCCTGGTCTGGGTAGATAAATAAGCAGGAAGGGTCAGTGGCTTCTGTGGCAGAATTAAGAGCCAAAGTCTTTTCAGTAAACCCTGGCTACGCTTTGAGACAAATGTAATCAGGGCCGGAGTGATAGTACAACGGGAGGGCATTTGCCTTACATGTGGCCAACCCGGGTTCAAGCCCCAGCATCCCATATAGTTCCCCAAGCACCACAGGGAGTAATTCCTGAGTGCAGAGTCAAGAGTAACCCCTGAGCACCGCTGGGTGTGACTCAAAAAAGAAAAAAAGGAATCAAAATTGATATGCCAAATTGAGCTTTCCTTTCAAGATATCAATTGTATATGTACAAGTCTAGGAATTCATGCCCATATGTGTCTATGCATATATGTATATTAACCTATACATGTATATAGGCATGTTTACATTCACATATAGGAAAAGGAAGAGTTGAAAGCAACCTATGAAGGCAAATCAGGGATTATGTTTTACTCTGAGCTTAATGCATGCTACGAATACTATAAAATTGCTCCAAAAAAGTTGACTCAAGTTCCATGAAAAGTTCTGGAGATGGAGACAGTCCAGTTTCCTTGCTTGTTCGCTGTGGTAGGTGTTCCACTAACTAACAGATGTCAGCATATTTCTACCAGGCACCTGCTATGAACTCAGCACTTTCTTGGACCCCAGTGTACAAGATACATGAAAACCCACACATGGAAATTCCATATAATGTATAGGCTATCCTTTATATCTGGTTGTTCATTATGCATGATACATCATTCAAATGATGAAAAGTTAACAGAAAACAGTACATGTGGTTGGGTTACTTCTAAAATTTAGAACAATTAAGAGAATATTCATGAAGTTATTATCACTAGATATTCTTCTACAGCTCTACATTATTGTTTCCTTAATAATGAACAATCCATTGCTCATTATGGATTGCTCATTATTAAGGAAACAGTAATGTAGAGCTGAAACAATATTGTAGAGTGGTGCGCGAATCTATTTTCATATATCTAACAGATTAAATTAAGAAGCAGTTAGAGGGGGCTGTCACTAAAGTGTGAGGAAACCTGTTAACTGTGTGGGCAAGTGGCCATTGACAAATGGAGGAACGCAGCAGTTAACCATGTCAGCCACCAGATGGCGCCAAAGTAGCTTGCTCATATTTAGTCCCCAAACAGCTGTTTTTACTGCAACTTACTTTAAAAATGATATGAAACTTTTCAAAATTATAGTCGAACACACCCATGTTACCATGAAACCAGGTACTCACCCACAACCTAAAACTCGAGAGGATCAGAGCTCCCCAAATTCCAGAGTCATGACCCATTGACTCTTCACCCTGACTTACAGACAACCTCTTGGTTTCTAGCAACTATTTCAGACTTCAGTATTCTAAATCAATGTAAGATAAGTGACTGTGGGCCTGCTATGGCGGCAGGCTTGAGGGCTGAAAGGGGAAACGGAGACAGTGACGGAGGGACTGGGCTGGAATATTGAACACCTGTAACTGTGACCTCCCATAGATACTGCTCGCTTCCCACACGTCCCCCTTCCTCCTCTGTGGCTTCTGTTGTCAGTTAACTGGAGGGGCCCGGGGTCAGCGTCTGTGCTGCTCAGCCAGCACCTGCCAGGGAAATCCATCATAAAGTCACCCTATCACACCAAATGAAGCCACTGGACACACACTTCCTGTGTCCTTTTGCCTGAGCGGACATTCCCCTTTCTTGAGAAACACTAGGCGTTTCCCAGGCCGATTGCAAGCAGCTCTGAGGGTCGTGGTGGGGCAGCACATCTAGACTGTCCACTGCGAGCCCACTGGGCCAGCAGGACACAGGGGACACGAGCATGTGGGGACATAGGGACAGCGGGTTTCGGACGCTTGGTACATGGTGGGCGAGGACAGAAAAGGGAGTCGTACTGGGGCCCGAGCAACAGTACAGAGGAAGGCACTTGCCTGGCACATGGCTGACCCAGTTTCAATCCCCAGCACCCCATATGGTTCCTCAAGCCTGTCAGGAGTGATCCCCGAGCACAGAGACAGGAGTCAGCCCTGAGAACCACCATGTGTGGCCCAAAAACTGAAAGGAAGGAAAGAAGGAAAGAAGGAAGGAGGGATGCTCCTGAGCCTCTCTCCATGACTCCTTCCGGATGTCCTGTCTCCCTTCCTCTGCACACAGCAACTCTCCCAGGCTCTGTGTCTGCCCCCCACTGCAAGGAGAAATCACCTCCTTTGTATAAGAAAGGAAACATGGGCATTTACTAAGGTGCGTGCATGCATGTGTGGATGTATGTTCATTCTGTAGGAAACAATATGTATTCCAGGTACACACACAGCCATGTGGGTATACATTCATTCTAAAGTAAATATGGTATTTATTCTAGGTACACACACAAGTGTGTGGATGTACTTCATTCTGAAGGAAATACAGTATTTATTCTAGGTGCATGCACTGGTGTGTGGATATATGTGCATTCTGAAGGAAATACGGTATTTATTTATTTTAGGTATCCATACAGGTGTGTGGATGTACTTTAATTCTGAAGATCAGTATTTCTCTCATTGCTGATGGCAACCACAAAAGGGGAGACAACCCTAAGGAAAGTTTATGGCCTCCCTAGGGATGTGACTCAAGCAATAGAGCTCGTGCCTTTCATGGGCCAAGTTCTAGCTGTACTGCCCAGGGGTGACCCTGACCCCCTGCATTGCTGGGAGTGGCTTGCAGAACTATGGGAAGGAAGGAAGGAAGGAAGGAAGGAAGGGAGGGAGGGAGGGAGGGAGGGAGGGAGGGAGGGAGGGAGGGAGGAAGGGAGGGAGGGAGGAAGGGAGGAAGGGAAGCAGGATACTGAAGAATTCATTACTTTAGATGAAGCATTTCCTACCTCTGAGGTTAATGTGGAGATTAGACCAAGCAGGCTTTATTTCTATTAAGGTAAACAAGGGTAGGGGACAGGCCGGAACTCTGTCCAGCATGTGGGACAATTGCCTTACATGTGACCCACCTGGGTTTGGACCCTGGCACACCTCTGAGAGTGATCCCTGAGAACAGAGCCAGAAGTAAACTCTCAGTACTACCAGGTACACCCGCCCCAAAGAAAAACAAAAAATGAAATGAGTGAAATGCTTCTAACCCTGCAGTTAAGTGACCCGCAGAAAATGTGTGGGTGTTGGAGAACAGCTCAGAGATTCTTCCCTTACAGCTAGGGCTGTTTTCAGAGGGCTGGTGAAGAACTGATGCCCAGGGCCAGTGCTGCCAGGGCCAGTGCTCCTCAACGTCACACCCCTCCCTGTAAGGCAAAGTCGCACAAGGCGTGACAACCTTCTCAAAGTGTCTCTTGTTTCCTCCTACAGCTGGACCATTACCCCACTGTGACTTACCACCTGCCAAGCTCCTCCGACACTCTCTTCAATTCCCCCAAGTCGCTCTTCCTAGGAAAAGTCATAGGTAAGCTTCCGGCTCCAAAGTGCATCGTGAGCATGCTTGGTACAAGAGCCTCACTGGGTAAGAATGTGAATTTGGACTTTTGGTTGCATTTTAGTTGTTGGGTTCAGTCACCAAACTCTTGGGAAGCCCAGCAGAGGCCGCTGACACCTGCCCTGTCCTTGCCAGGTTGGAAGCTCTGTGAGAAGGAATTTGGAGAAACAAGTCTGTTAATTCTGTGAGCACCACCTTATTGCAGGGTCTAGAACACTGCCCTGTCTCTCCAAGGCTGGATTCCGGGACACATGGACAAAGGGGAGACTGTGGGAGCTGGACAGGCCTAAGGAGTGTCCTGAGACATGTTGGTCTCCATACAATGCCCAGAAGCGAGGGAAAGCAAAGGTGGAGAAGGAGGCAGAGACATGCTCAATGCATAGTGAGAAAGTGGCAGGAGCTCAGAGTAAGGCAAGACAGGAGACAGATGTTAGGGTCAAAGACACGCAGGTCCTGGGCCACAGTGGGGTGTGTGCAGGGGTGAGGGGCAGTGGCAGGAGGCCCTGTCTTGAACAGTGTTTCTCATCTGGCAGTCCTTTGATCCCGTGGGCATCCCAGGTTGTACCCAGGGGGCCAGATATAAAAATCGCACCAGTGAGGGTGAGTATAGCATAACTAGGGGGACCACCAGCAAGACAGAGGTCATAGAAAGGAAACAAAGTTAGAAAAAGGTTGATAAGTGCTCTAAAATATGGGGTGCAGCTAAGTGTATGTAGGGCAACTCACAATATGTAGGGGAGAGAGAGAGAGGCTGGGGGGAGGGGGAGGGAATCTTGGGACATTGGTGGTGGGAAGGGGGTGGAGGGATGGGTGCTGGAACACTATGACTGAAACCCAATCGTAAACAAGTTTGTAATTGTACATCTCATGGTGGTATAATCACTTGTCTTCACTTGTCTCCCGTTGCTCATCGATTTACTCGAGCGGGCACCAATGTAACATCTCTATACGCTCCTGTCGCATGCTAGTGTAGCCCAAGGGCATTTGCTCACTCCAGGAACACGAAGAGCCTCAGACCATTCGTGCAGGTCATGGGAATGAGGTCTATAATTGTTACTGGTTTTTGGCATATCAATTATGACACGGGTATCTTGCCAGGTTCTGTCGTGCGGGTGGTATACTCTCAATAGTAGACTCTCATCTCATGCATTTACTGATGAACCACAATGGGGAGAAATTGACTTTTCTCTTGGGTAGAGCTCTGATGAGCTGTGAAGGCCAGATGTTGAAAATGGTAGCCTTCATGATGTGGGGGTTCCCTCTGGCTTCTTGCAAGGATGTATTGGGATGGCAGGCCAGGGCTAGAACTCCCTGGGTGAGGCATCACCCAGGTGAGGCATCTCCCGGGTGCCTCATGATCAGCTGAGCATAGGGAGAGCTAGTAGCAGCTATGCCCCGTGCATCTGAGTCTCTGGATCAGGCATACTTGGGCTTGAAATAGCCTTCACTGTAGGGTGGGACTCTGACGAGCTGTGGAGTCTGGGTTGAAAATGGTAGCCTTCATGGTATGGGGGGAGAGAGGGTTCCTCTGGCTCTATTGGATGGTGGTATAATAAAAAAAGAATTTTTAAATGGAAGGAACAAAAAAGACGGGTGCACACATCTCTGGAATTCCTCATTGTGGGTGGTTCTGGGCCTGTGCCAGGGTCTAGTGCCCGGGCTGGGCAGTGGGTCACTGGTGGAAACGCGGTTGCTCCTTCATCTCCCCGTTATCCCTTGACTTTGTTGCCTTCTCAGTGGAGAAATCAGAGAACAGAGAAATTAAATATTTCTCCTTATATGATTTTTTCCCAAACATACTGAAAAGAAGCAGGTTAATGGAATGTTTCTTTTTTTTTAATTTTTATTGTACCATCATGAGACATACAATTACAAAGGTGTTCATAATTGGTTCTTGGTAATACAGCATTCCAGCACCCTTCCCTCCACCAGTGCCCCATTCCCACCACCAATGTACCCACACCTCCTCCGCCCACCCCCAGGCTGCCTCAATAGCAGGTACCCCATTTCCTCTCTCTCTCTGTCTCTCTCTGTCTCTGCATCTCTCTTCCTCTTCTTTTTACATATTGTGGCTAGCCCTGCAGATATTTAGAGTTTATCATTAATTCTCTTTAATGGAATGTGTTTCTTTAATGGAAACAAAGCACAGTGCAGTTGCCAACTAGCCTGCACCTAATTTTAGGGTCATGTGCAGCCTGGTGATCTGTCACTATCTCCTGAGTGTCAAACATAGCAAAACTGATCAATGAACAAGTGGGAGATAGTTTGCAGAAATTTTTGTTTAGTTGCCTTTGGCTTTTATTATGATTAAAGAAGTAGGAAGACACCAATGAGGATGCTGTGTGATAGGCAAGAAACAGTATCAGAACTGAAGAGAAGCAACAAGATTTAATGTGTCATGTCCTAAAGAAAATTAAATCATAGTCCTAACCTCCAAAGCCTTCTTTAAGCTGAAATGAATCCTATTGAGATGGCAAATGACTGGTGGGTGATGATTTGAGGTTAGCTTCTCACTCTTTGTTACTTGCACTAATGACTTTTATTCTTAGAAATCTGTTGGAATTTGGTTTCTCATTACTTTTGCCTTCATAAAAAGGCTTTGTTCTAGATTTGTCTTATCACCGGTGAGGTGAGGGGGTCCAGGAAAGTTGGGAAATTAGGCCAAAGTTGCAGGCCACATTCAACATCCTTCCCTAACAAAACACTGTCCAGGTCCTGATAACCGGAGCTTGTCACCCAGACAAGTATGATTGATAATCAAAATGTTGAGACCAGAAAGATAGCGATAAACTGAAGTGCATGCTTTGCATGCAGGACCTTAGAGTTGGATCTTTGATTTGTTTTTATGTATATTTCAGATAAGGATCTAGTTTAATTTTATTTGATATGCCAAATACCAGTAACAATTATAGACCTCATTTCGGAATGGATTGAGGCTCTTTATATTCCTGGAGCAAGCAGATGCCCTTGGGCTCTACTAGCATGAGACAGGACATATGGAGATGTTACTGGGTCCTGCTCGAGCAAATCGATGATGAACGGGAAGACAGTGATCCAACTTTCCCAGCACCATATATTTGAAGAAGTTATATTTAGTTTATTTTATGGGCTCATATTCTTTGTTGTAAATAAGTTTTCCATATATCTGAGGGTTTATTAATGGGTTCTTGAATTTGACCCATTGATCTGAGTCTGCCTTTATTCTATTATCATGCTGTTTTGATTACTATAGCTTTATAGTATAGTTTCAAATCAAGAACTGCGAAACCTACCAATTCCTTTTCTCTTAAAGTGTCTTTGGCCCTTCTGGGTGTTTTATTGTTTCATACAAATTTTATCAGAAACATTTGGAAAATGTCATTTGAAATTTTGATAAGAATTACATTAAATCAATATAATAATTTAGGTAGGATGGTCATTTTGATGATGTGGTTCTTCCAGTCTATGAACATAGAATATTTTTCCATTTCCTGTGATTCTCTTTTATTTCTTTCTTAAGTGACTTGTAATTCTCTAGGTAAAGGTTTTTCACCTCTTTGAATTTCTAGGTACTTGATGTTTGGGGGCTCTATTTTGAATAGGGTGGTCCTTTTGATCTCTTTCTCTTCTGGCTCACTGCTAGAATGTAATAGATTTTTGTGTATTGACTTTGTGAACTGTTACTTTGCTCCACCACTTTATTGTTTCTAAAAGTTTCTTAGAGGAGCTTCTGGGGTGTGTGGGCTCTGCATATATTATCATGCCATCTGCAAATAGTGACAATTTGACATTTTTCTTTTCCCAACCGGATCTCTGAGCACTACCAGGAATAATCTCTGAGCACCCCCAGGTGTGTCCCAAAAACATTGGCTCTTACTCTGTGACTCTTACTGCAGTGAAACAAAGGCAGAGCTGGCTAGGACCCAGTCACTCATGAAAATGAAGAATGAAATAAGCAAAGAACTTGGGGAAGCTTCCCTTGAAAACAAAAGGGATGGGGGAGTTTGTATAAAATTGGGTAAGACCAAAGAAAGAAATTAATTGCATGGTAAACAGATTGGGTTTTTAGTGATGAATTTAGTATAATATATAGTTCAAATGCTGCATACCTGAAGTGTACATAAAATTATAATGCAATGGTACTATAATGCAAAGTTTTCTTAATTGCTTTGCTACTAAAAATGCTATAAGAAAACAGCTATTTCATGTCATTTCCCCCTCTCAATCATCTAGCTTAGTTTTCATTTATAAAAACAAACCAATAAGGTACATATCATGAAAATGCAGTGAAGAGATCCATAGTCTGTCTTCAGAACTTCTCAATATTTGCTTAACTCAATTTGTCAGAAGCAATGAAATTTTTTCTTTCCCAAAACCTACACTTGGCTCCCAGTCTTTATCTGAACATCCAACCATGTGACCACCTGGAAGTCAAATATCCTTATGATGACCCCTGGAAGTGGAGCAGAGGCACAGAAAACTGGGTTTCTCACATGCGTCCAGCTGGGGACCATGGTGCCTAGATCTTATATTTGTGAGTTCACCCGAATGCTGAAATTTATCCCAGAGAAGTATGCGTTGTGGGTCTGTGGGGAGTTAAGCCAGAAGCAGAAGTGCCACCTTCTGGTTCCACCCTGACTCAGTAGGCGCCATTTCACCCATGTTTGGGGATATGTTCTTTTGCAGTTTTATGTGTTCGCATGCGGTCTTAGCCGTGACTTCAATGACAGTGAACAGACAGGGTGTCTATTAAAAGAAAGCTCCCCCAAACCTAGGTAAGGGTTGGCTACTGAAAGAGGACCTGGAACGAACAGTTTGCCTGTTTCCCTGTGCGCGGAAGCAGCAGATGAGGGTTCAAAGCGGTGGCAGAGACCTGGCCCCTGAGAACAGTAAGAATCAAGTGAGCTCCATAGCAGAGAACTATGGTAAGACGTGATGTTTGTGTGACATTCTGAGTTTCCAGAGCCGTTATCACACATGACAGCCATCTATGGAAGGTAGGTCATTCCTGCTCACAGTAACAGGTTCTTCCCAGATGTCCCAGGTAGATTTGAGTGACAGGCCTTCTCCCCAAGATGACACACCTCACAGCCACCAATGATCACCTGCTACTCAGGATCCCCCATCAGAGGGCCAGGGAAGGGAGTATGACGTGCTACAGGGAAGGACCTCGATCCTTGCTAGGGTCTAGAATTTAAGTCCTGGGAGAAGCTCGGTCTGGAGCAGCATTTCTCAACTTGGGCTAATGGAGGCCTTGCGATCCTCAGGACTCTCAGGGGCCAGAGAAGCACATACGTTTGGAGGGCACAGCATAAAACTAGGGGAGACAACCAGTAGGACCAGGGAGCACAGAGCAAACAAGGTTAGAACGGGCACAGTTGGTTGAGATTTGCAATAGAGACACAATAACAAGTGGACCGAGGAGACTGGGTTATCCGGCCACCCTGTGCCGGCTACCTCCCTGGAGGTAGCCACGTTTGGAAAGGCTACACTCCTCACAGGCTTAGAGAACAGTTGTAAAAGGAAGGCACAGCCATAAAAGAGAACATTTGCTTGGAAGAGTTATTCATCTCTTAAAAATCTGTAGAGTGTGAATAATCTGGCTATTAAGAAGCATAAATGTTTACAGCGGATAATTTATGGAGCAACAAGCATGGCTAAATTTTGAATGTAATCCCCTCTGTACTCAGGAAAGAAGATAAACTTTGTGCTATAAATAAGGTTGTTTGTTTGCTTTTGCTTTCTTGTGAAGCTGTTTATAAAAAAGGGTAAACTCTATCTAAAGAGGCTAATCATTTTTAATAAACTTTCAAGCATTTTAAATTCATAATCCACAGTACTTGTCCCAGGCAGATTCGTTTTCAGGCTATTATGTAATTTTCCCTTTCTGTTTCTTTTTTCTTTTGTGGAGGGTGGGGCTAAGCCTTGTACTCAGGGCTTACCCCTGGCTCTGCACTCAGGGACCACTTTTGGCAGGGGGTGGAGAACCATAAGGGGTTCCAGGGATTGAACCCCAGTCAATTGCACAGAAGGCAAGTATACTCTCTCTGGTCCTCAAATTATTATCTTTATCGAGGAGTTATACTTGAAATATCGACTCAGCATAAAACACTCATGCACTAAAAATGAAACATTCCTTTGTCAATTAGAGTTGATTCCAGGCGTCAACTCAATTTCTGCTACAGCCATCCTCTGGTGTACAGAAACGAGGCCGGAATATGGGGAGCTGTGTCCCCCAAGTGCCTTTCCTTCTCCCTCTGAGAAGGACTCACTTAGATGCCCATCCGGCAGATGAGGAAAGAGACAGAAGAATCTGAAAAGGAATGTGTTACAGGGCAGGAAGGGGTGAGCAGGGTTGGGGGTGCTGTCATTTTGTTCCTGTTGTGTGTGTGGTTGTGAGTTGTGTATGGTCGTGGTGTGTGTTTGTTTCTTGAAGATGAAAGATGAGTCAAGGACAGGATAGATTCACAGGACACTTTGGAAAGGGGACCCTGTTGGTCTCTGACATGTTCTATCCCTCTCTCCCTTCCCAATGTCATAGCCAGGGTCAACTCTCATCAGCTAAGTCTCTGGGTCAGCTGGAACAGAGTGACAATCTGGGACTCCCCTACATACACACACTCACACACACACAAAACACATGGCTTCAAACCTTAGTTAACAAAGGTAGAAGGGAGAAATCCACACTCATTCTAAACTCTTATACCAGTTCATCTTTGTGGACTTAATAGCCATTCCTTAAATCACTTGTTTTATTTTTTTAAACATTTTATTATACCACCGTGAGATATACAATCACAACGTTGTTCATGTTTGGAGGGTTCGGTCACATAGTGTTCCAGCACCCCGCCCTCCACCAGTGCCCATTTCCCACCACCAATGTCCCCAGTTCCCTCCCCACTCCCATAGCCTGCCTAAATGGCAGGTTCTTTATCTCTTTTCTCTCTCCCTCTCTCTCTTTTCCTTCTCTTACACATTGTGGGTTGCACTACATACACTTAGAAGCCATCATGTGCATTTTTTTGCCTGTATTTATTTTGTTTGGGGGTTACTCCCAGCAGTGCTTAGGGCTTACTCCTGGTTCTATGCTCAAGGATCATTCCTGGCAGGATTTGGGGGACCATATGTAGGTGGTGCCAGGGATCAAACCCAGGTCAGCTACATGCAAGGCAAGAGCCCTACCAGCTGTACTGTTGCTCTAGTCCAAATCACTTATGTTTGTATAGATATTCTTTCTATTCGTCATAGGAATCAAACCCTAAAACATGGAAAAATTTGTTCACTCTGTTTTGAGCAGTAAAGGTATTTCATTCGAGTTAATAGCAAGTTAGTTAATGGCAATTTAAGGTACAAATGGGGCCTGCATTAATTTAAAGCCAAGTCACTTCATCTTGCAAATGACTTAGTATTTTATAGCTTTGTGGTTCAAAAACCGGATTTTATAGTTTTAAATTTTAGGGGCCGGAGCGATAGCCAAGCGGGTAGGGCGTTTGCCTTGCATGCGGCCGGCCCATGCCGGCCTGGGTTCAATCCCCGGCATCCCATATGGTTCCCTGAGCACCGCCAGGAGTAATTCCTGAGTGCAGAGCCAGGAGAAACCCCTGAGCATTCCCAGGTGTGACCCCAAAAAGAAAAAAAAATTTAATTCATGTTAGAGTCGATTAGGCTTATGGAAAATTGAGGGATAAATGCAGTGTTCTATATGCCCATCCCCTTTCTCATATGCCTAATGGTTCCCCCCTATTTTAACATCCTGACACATTATGGTTATATTTTTTGTTTATAGGCTTTCTAAAGCATAGTACATTTATTTTAATTAATGAAAAAAAATTTGCGTGTCATATTCTCATGACCTAATATAATGGTTTGAGGCTCTTTATGTTCCTGTACCAATCGATGCCCTTGGCTCTACAGCATGTGACAGGACATATTGAGATATTACTGGTGCCCGCTCTAGCAAATAGATGATTAACGGGAAGATCGTGATCGTGATCGTGATCGTGAATGAAAAAAAAAATCACAGAAATATGGACACAGTGTATTAGCTGCAAATATGATAGACAAATGTAATGTATCAATAATAATATGATGCAGTCTTATTATCCAAAGACCATGGTTTACACTAGAGTTTCATTCTTGGTATAGTCCAGCCTAGGATTTTTGATAAATGTATAATGACTTGTGTGTATCATTAGGGTATCCTACAGGAGAGCTTGACTGTCCTAAAAAGCCTCTGTTCTGATCATCTTTTTCTCTACCTGATCCTGCAACTGTTGATCTTCCACTGTCTTCACAATTTTGCCTTCACCAGAGCATCATGTCAGACTCCTACTGTATAAAGTCGTGGTTGCTTTCACTTCTTTTTTTTTTCTTTTTGGGTCACACCCGACAGCGCTCAGGGGTTACTCCTGGCTCTGCACTCAGGAACCACTCCCTGGTGGTGCTCGGGGACCATATGGGATGCGGGATCGAACCCAGGCCGGTACAGGCCGGCCGCGTGCAAGGCAAACGCCCTACCACTGGGCTATCGCTCCGCCCCTGCTTTCACTTCTTGATGTGCATTTCCACTTCTGCCATCTCTTTCTTCTTGATAGCTCATTATTGCAGTATTGAAGCCTTATGTTGGGGTGGGAAGAGGGAACTAAGTTTGGCCAGCCACTAGAGGAAAAGGTAGACATCAATAAAGGAAATCGGTTGCTCAACCTGGCTCATAGCCGTATGCACTGCACATCCTTCAGAGTCATGAATGTCCACAGTGGCGAGCCAGATAGATGCCAGCAATTAGGTGTGCTCGGCTCCCACTATTTCATTTCACATGTTCTGTTGGCCCGGCTTTTCCTAACTCAAGTTTATAATCAACTTAATCCCAAAGCAGCTGTTTGTAACAAATATGCATTATATACCCTCTTTAAGATAATGTGAAACTATTAAATAAAATGATGGGGACGTCTCGCATTAATGACTGGAGTTTGCATGTTCATTAGGCCTGCTCAGACGATCCTACTTAATCTTCCTTTACTATTTTTGAAGATTTTTGCAACCATTTCCCCTGTGTCCTTCCGTCTTAGCCGGTTCACTTGAGGTCTCCGCAAAACCTTTCTGCTGAGACTGAACAATTTTAAGGTTCAGAGAAATGACTCATAAGCCACAATTCAATTAAATTTGGGAAATTTTTTGATACAACCGCTATCTGCTTGAGGTGGCATAAGGGCTCAATTTTAACTCTCTGTTCATTCTGTTTTGACCTTTCGATTAGAACAGATTAAAATATCTGCTTTCCCAATAAGACGAGAAGGGGAGGGGAAAAAATCAACTTTGAAACATTGAAACTTGAAAGCGCAGGAGGAGAAAAATCAGGAAGAAAAGATATTTCTGGCACATCTGCCCCCTCCGTTACTCTGTCCTCCAAAGGGGGTGATACCTATACCTAACGCCTGGTCGGACCCCGTCAGCTCAGTGCCTTCAAAGGAGTCAGTATTGCCCACTTACCCCTAGAAAGACAAGAGGCCACCAGTCCTGATGGGGACCATGAGTCTTTTCAGGGAAATAGGGTGCCATGAGTGAAGGAGGAAGGGGGCGTGACCCAGCTTATGCTCCTGGTGGGGAGCTGAGTGACAGGACTCTGTGTCATCATGGTGTGTGCAAGGGCCCAACATGATGGAAGTTTCTCTAACCAATTCCACCCCCAACGTGAAAGAACATATTTTATTTTGGGGCTACACGTGGCAGTGTTTGTAAATTACTCCCACGTCTGCTCTCAGGAATTACTTGCAGTGTTTGGGAGACCATATAAGATGCCAAAGACCAAACCCAGATTGGCTACAGCAACTTGTGATCGTACACATAAGACACATCTAATTTTTACAGTTCTGGCACATGTTGTATTTACCTCCTAGCACTCAGTCTTAGAAATTAAAAACTAAAACCAATACAACATGGGGCACAGAGAGAGTACAGGGGGTGAGCATTTGCCCTGTGTACAGCCAACAGCTTGATCATTGGCACATGAACACCACCAGGAGTGATCCCTGATCACAGATCCAGGAGTAAGCCAAGAGCACTGCCAGGTGTGGCCCAAACCTTACATATACACAAAAAGCAAAATGACAAGTTCTTCTTCTCCCTCCCCCCCCTCCCTCCCCACTATCTTTCTCCTTGTCTAACGCGTTCCCCCATGCACGCACACACACACACACACACACACACACACACACACACACACTATAGATAGAGGTGTCAAGAGAACCACAGAACTGCTTAAGGCAGACACCAAAATAGTCTGCCATTCCACCATCTGCTGACAGGCTCCCTGTGGGCCTTACATTACCTGCAGGACTTCCATGCCTGTGGTCTTTACCAGAGGAGCAAAGGCACAGACAGCACTGTTAGCTGAAGCAGCAGCCACCTCCTCCCACATTCTGGTGGGGTGACATCAATGTTGAGACCTAGACCACCAACCGGCTTTCACTTAACTCTTAGAAAGTGCATAGTATTTTTTCAGAGCTATTTCCCCTTTGACAACAAACTATTGTTTTTTAAGATAATGATGAAAATCAAGTGAAATCAGGTGGCACTGATGAAAATTTTCATGTTATAGCAAAATCTATTTTCAGTATTATAAGCAGAATATAAATTTCTTGCCTCAGTCAATAAAAGCAGTTAGACTTAAATATTTGCAGCATCCTAGGTTTTTTAATAACACACAATTAAATAATACATAACTGAATAATATGAATAACAATAAGACTGCACAATAGGAATAATGATATGAATATAGAACAATATATTTATATATGATATTATTTAAGAAAGTTAAAAAAGTGTAAGCTTAAACTAAAAGAAAGTCAAAGAGCAAAACACTAAAGTTTAACCAAGAAAACTATAGTTCTTATTAAAAGATCATGAGGCTTTATACTTTTAGATTTAGAAATCAGAGCACCACCCTCGATCACATAGTAATGAAGAAAATTAAGCTAATTGCTTTGCCCTGTTCTTGTGCAAATTCTAACCCTACAATATTTATCTGTAAAAATTCCTGGAAAGAAAATTAATTTTCAGGATTTTTTAAAATTATTATTTTATAAACTCCCTGTATTTTGATTCCCACTCTGAGGGATAGGTTTACAAAGGCAAAATGTGATTTCCAAGGAAGAGAATTCTTATTCGTTTTCCTTAAACTTATCAGTTGAGAGCAACTGGAGATCAGCTTCTAGACCTTTGAAATGGAAGATTTTACAGTGAGCACTTCAGAGTTCGATGAGTTCAGAGGATAAGGTGAAGTTTGCAGAAGGCTGGGAACAAAGTGTTGATCTTCAAAACAATTTAAATATTTGGGACACAATAAAAAAAATCCAGATTTCCACAAGTCATTTCATTTGAAGCCTTGAGCCAGTGAAACCTGAACCTCTTATTAAAAACACCTGCTGTGACAGTTTGGCGCTCAGGTCAGTGAACAGCTTGTCAAAGCCACTAACTGCTGCTTCTACAAAGAAAAGTTGGCTGCCTGGAGTCTGGAGCAGAAGATGCTGGTGCTCACACACACCAGCCCCTGGAGTTGCTCTTCTTGCTGGAGAGCTGCAGTGAGCATAAGCCCACCTGTCAGAGACTGAATAGGAAGCTCACACACCCCCAGTCCCAATACAGTGGTGAACCCGAGAAATATGGAGTGGTGAGCCCCTTCCGTACACATCCCCACTTTCCTGACCAGAATTCCCATTAGTCCTAGTGATATTGCCCACATTCCTCTGTAGTTCCCTCTTGAGTGGATCCGAATTATAAAAAACAAGGCGTACTCTGGGCTTACACCTAGCAAATGGTGATGACTGCCCAAGCCATCCACACGAACACATTTCCCTTTTGTTTGCACAGTATTTTCCCCAGCATTGAATTCAGATCTAAGCAGAGATTCTTTGTTTTTCCCTTATGGAATTCAGTTGTGAGGGCATTAGGATTCACCAAAAAATTAGGAAAAAAATGACCCCAAATTACCAAATTCAAGTACTGTGAACTTCACTAAATTCTCTACTTAACTTTTCTTTATAACTCTACCCATCACCTAAACACACATGCATGCACATATATGTGCACATACTCACGCACACACACATGCATACACATGTATACAGTCAGATGCTTGCATAAATACAGAATTTATTTTTTGTCTGTATTTTTGGGGGGCCATACCCAGCAGTGCTCCAGGGTTGCTCCTGGCACTGCTCAGGGATCACTCCTGGCAGGGCTCGGGGGACCATATGCGGTAACAGGGATCAAACAGGGATCTGGTCAGTCACATGAAAGGCAAGTCCCCACCCACTGTACTATCACTCTGGCCCAAACACAGTATTTAACATGGGGTTTTTCTCTGTGACACTGAAGGCAACATAAACTAGAACAGCAGTAGAGTCTGATAGACTTTGGCTTGATGTGCAAGTTGCCAGTCTCCTAATTAGCAAGCTGGCTATGTGTCTGAGTTCCCTAGACACGCTCTCAGATCAGCAGGAAGAGATGTCAAGGATGGGCACCAGCTGTGAACTGACAGTACTCGCCCAATTGAGGATAGCCCAGGCACTGGGGTGGCAGTTGGCCTATGGCCTGTCTCAGCAATGTTCTAGGGACCTTTGGATCATGGTCCACAGCGGTCATCCAAAAGTGGAAGCCTCACTGCAAGGTGGAGAGGGAAGAGTTTCATCTCCCAGTTTAACCTTTTATGCCTAATCATTCTGAAAAAGCCCGGCTTTGAGCTTGTCATAGAGAAGTTATAGACAGAATTCTAGTGAAAGGTGGGTTGGCGTGCGTGCCTCCAAGTTTCAAAGTTAAGGTCTAGGTGCCCTGGGTAGATAGAGGAGAGGAAAGAGCCCAAGGCATGTTCTGCTCATCTAAGCAGTGACCGCACCCGTTTACTTCAAACGCCCCATGAACTGCTCAATAAATACTCCAAGTGCCGGATAAAATTGTTGGTTTATTTCCCAACATCCACTTTCCAGGAACGCTGTGGGGCCATCTCCACCAAAAGTCATTTTTAAGTTAAAATAAAAGTTAGTGCTTTTATTCACTCTTTCAAAATAGACACATTAAGTACCTATACAATGTGAGATTATTAAATATATTGAGAATAATGATGAAGCATTATTACTTTAATGTGCAGTTAGCTTAAGATGAACTCACTTTCTCATGATCAGTTTCGGTAAACAAAAGAGCTCCTGCCACAATTCTCCATCAACAAGTGGAGAATTTGCTGCGTGTCTGTCATCCTTCCCTACTAAGATGCAGAAGCAAATCTTGTTCCTTAAAAGCCATGTAGGCATCAAGAGACATCTCTCTAGTTTTATGCTTAGTTGAGGCCTGAGGTAGGGAAAGGACAAACGAGAATAGTTATTAGCAAGAGTAAGATGTAAGTATGGAAAACAAGACCTATTGGCAAGGAAATTCTAGAAAATAGTACTATAAAATGCACAGCAGAGCCTGGCAAGCTACCCATGTCGTATTTGATGTGCCAAAAACCAGTAGCAATTATAGACCTCATTCCCATGACCTGAACAAATGGTTTGAGACTCTTTGTGTTCCTGGAGCGAGCATATGCCCTTGGGCTTCATTAGCATGCAACAGGATGTATGGAGATTTTACTGGTGCCCGCTCGAAGCAAATTGATGAACAACGGGAAGACAAGTGATACAAGTCACAAGAACCATAAAATAGCATAAAATTCCATAAAATAATACCATAAAATAGTTAACATATGTCTCAGAGACCTGGGCTCTATGAAAGCAGGATGAGAACGCTATTCGGGTCTCCCAAAGAGGAACTGAAAGAGCTATAATTGGAATATCACGCCTCACTCAAGTGAAAGAAGGAATCCGGAATTCCAGAATTCTGGAGTCTCTGTTGACAATCCAGAGTCTGGATTGCTGTCTCGTTTGCCAAGGCATCAAAAATCAGATGGACTGGGCGTGTAATGCGATTTGACCGCTGCCGTTACCAACTGGATCCCACGGGACATCAAGGGAACCGCCATAGAGGCAGGCTATGGGAGGGGAGAGGGAACCAGGGACATTGGGGGGTGGGAAGTGGACACTGGTAGAGGGATAGGTGCTGGAACACTGTGTGACCAAAACCCCCAAACATGAACAACTTTGTAAGTGTATATCTCACGGTGGTATAATAAAATATTAATTAAAAAAAAAGATTGTGTGGCCGCCCACCTACAAGATGGTCAGACTTCTTCATCAAGACCCTGAACAAACAGTTTGAGGCTCTTTGTATTCCTCTAGCAAGCAGATGCCATTGGGCTACACTGGCATGTTACAGGGACAAATGGAAACGTTACTGGTGCCCGCTCGAGCAAATTGATGAATAACAGAATGTCAAGTGATCAGTGATCAAATGAAAATAGCCAGAATCATTATGAGCATAATGTTTTCCAAAATCAAGCCCCCTACTCAGAAATGATAAGGTACAAAAGACATGGTTTAAGAAAAGAGTATCTGCTTTGCATGTGTGCAAAAGCAGATTTGGCTGGGTTCTATCCCTAGCACCATTAAAATAAAATATATGTAGGTAATTTCTTGACTTTTTAAACGTATCAAATCATGGTGATTTACAAAGTTATTCATAGTTGATTTTTAGGCATACAATGGCCCAGTGCTGATTCTACCACCAGTGTCAATATCCTTCCACCAGTATGGCCAGGTTCCACATTCTTAAGTTTGGTGGTTGTAGTTTAGATATCATGTTTCCAGTGCTATTGGCTTTGTGGGTTGTCTGTATAGCTATACCACTTCTCCGCATCATTGACGTAGCCAATAACTATACTGGTAGCAGATACCAGAAGTGGGATTGCTGGGTCATATGGCAGCTCAACTCGTTCAGGAAGAAATCTTCATTCTGTTTTCCTTAGAGGTTGGACCAGACAATGTCCCATGAGCAGGGAGTGGGAGTTCCTCTATGATCTTTCTCTTTTAGAAAGAAAAATCCTGGAAAGGAGATTTGATATTGGCCAGAAGGAACTACTGCTTCTTTAGACATAGTAAAAAAAATCACTTCATATTTAAAAGATCCCAGAGTTGATTGTTCTCTTTATGAACAGTACTAATATAGCACTTGGTAGTCTATAAATCATTAACACATCTTTCATATGTATGTAGACAGATAAATATACATACAAGATAATAAGTGTACATATTTTAACAGAGGTATCACACATATTTTAGTAGTATATGTCTTCGTCGACTGGTGCACCCTTTGGGAAAACATTGGAAAATAAGGACATTCCTCCAAAGACTAGAAATTGAGCTCCTGTTTGACCCAGCAAAACCACTCCTGGGAATATACACTGGGAAGCCAAAAACACACAGTGGAAATACCATCTATACTTCTATGTTCATAACAGCACTATCCACAATAGCCAGAGTCTGGAAACAACCAGAGTGTCCGAGAACAGATGATTGCATAAAGAAACTGTGGTACATCCACACAATGGAATACTATGCAGCTGTTAGGAAAAACAAAGTTATGAAATTTTTTCTGTAAATGGATGGACATAGAGAGGATCATGCTGAGTAAAATTAGCCAGAGGGGAAAGGACAGATATAGAGTGACTGCATTTATTTCCAGGATATAAAAAAATAGTATGATGCCAATATCCAAGGCCAGGAAAACATGGATCAGGAGGTCTTGTCAGTAGGTGGAATCTACTGCAAGTGTGTGGGAGTCAGAGGTTAGGTAAGACAGAGAAGGGACCAGTAAATATGATACTTGGCAACCAATATGGTCCCCAGAGTCCACCAGGGGTGATTCCTGAATGCAGAGTCAGGAGTAAGCCCTAAACAACACTGGGTGTGGCCCTCACCTTCAAAAACAACAAAATCCAAAATAAGGAATAAATAAGAAAATCAGCCAGTTTTCAAACTCATTACCTTATATATATTATATTTTATGGTAATTATTAAGTCTAATAGAGCCGAAAACATCCCTCTTCCAAGATGAGATGACACTGAATCACAAGTCCACAAGAACTTCTCGGCACTCACTTTTCTTCATTGTCACTCACTTCCTCTTGTTTGAACAAATTTGAGTTGTCAAAAGTGAATGTATACACGCTATCATTCTAAAGCATTTGTGACCTTATTAATCTACCATCATTCTCAGTCAGGGGTGAATTAAAATGGCCCTTGGTGACCATGAAGCATTGGCTTCATGTCTGTTTCATTCATGTAAATCTCAGTCTCAAAGATTATTCATCAACAACCATTTCTCTAAGGCCTCAAGATAGTTATAGATAAAGGAATTACAATTGTTGCTAAACAATTGTAATTGTAAATCCCTGTGACATAAAATTTTAAAATCTCAAAAAATTAGATAGTCTCCAAATTCCATCATTACCTTTTCTATCAAGTATAATAATATGTATGTGTTTGAACGTGTCCATAAATTATGCATAATTTATTAATACTGTAATGATTTGATTAACTCGTAAATGACGGTGTAGGACATTTCAAAATTTTAATTCAAAAGAAATTTAATCTGGGTCTTTCACACCCCAAATTGTACTCAATGTTTTTTTATCTTGTAAATCATAATGTAAAAATTAAATCCTGTTCTAGACTCTTCATTGACCTTGAATCTGATTAACTATAGTAACTATAGTAACAAAGATTAATTTGTAAACACAATTTTCAGTGTAGACTTAAGTCACACACTTGCATACTTTCTCTTTGCTTTTTAGACATTTTTGACAGTTAATCTTGAATAGAAATTCTTCAAGTACATGCATAATGACAAGATGATTATTTTAATCAATTAACTTTTTAAGTTTCCAAAGAAAGAGAAAAAGAGGGAAAGGGATTTTTAATGAAGCAAAGGGGCCATATTTAGCACTTGCAATATAAGCACTGTGAAAAGCAAAGAACCTTCCACTGCATTAAAAGGATCAAAGTTTAGGTTCCAGAAGGCCCACCTTATTTTTTAAGGCCCAACATATATTTGCACACAAAGATAATTATTACAGCTGATGTGAATAATTGCAGGAGCCATAAAATTGTGTCCAGCGAGATGGAAAAGCCAGCTTTCAGGAATGCCCCCGTTCAGAATGAGGGGAGAGAATCTCCATGATCAGGGTCTCAGGTTTCAGGTGAACAAGCTTATCTCCTCTGGAATGTTGACGCTTGGGTTCTAAGATTCTTTGGATTCTAAGGTCCCTTTTGATTACTTGATCACTTGATATCCCATTATTCATTGATTTGTTTGAGCGGGCACCAGTAGTATTTCCATTTGACCCTATCACGTGCCAGTGTAGCCCAATGGCATTTGGTTGTTTCAGGAACACTGAGAGCCTTGAACCGTTCGTTCAGGTTCTTGATAAGGAAGTCTGACCATCTTGTAGGTGGGCAGCCACTCGATCTTTTGATCTAGTCCAGCGGTCGTCTCCAGATCGCATTATATGACCAGCCCATCTGATTTTGATGTCCTGGCAAAGGAGACTGCGTCCTTGATTTTCGAACAGCGACAGAGATCAGAACTCTGGATTCCTTCTCTCACTTGAGTGAGGTGTGATATTCCAAGCATGGTTCTTTTGATTCCTCTTTGGGAGACCCAAATAGCATTCTCATCCTGTTTTAGTAGGGCCCAGGTCTCTGAGGCGTATGTTAATGCAGAGAGAACGGTGGAGTCGAAGAGATGTGCCCGGAGCCGGAGGTTCTTTGTCCTTTTGGCTATTCCTTCAATGTTTTTGAAGGCATTCCATGCCTCTCTCTTCCTCCTGCACAGCTCAGGTTTTAGGTTGTTCATCATGTTAATTTCTCGACCTAAAAGTCTCTTTTAGTTTTTTTATTTTTTTTACTTTTTTTTGTTATATCTCTGTGAGATATACAGTTATGAAGATGTTCATGTTTGGGTTGCAGTCATACAGTGTTCTAGCTCCCATCCCTCCACCAGTGCCCATTTCCCACCACCAATGTCCCCTGATTCCCTCCCCCTCCCTAGCCTGCTGCACTTTTGCCTCTTCTCTCTCTCTCTCTCTCTCCCCTCCCTGTCCCCTTCTCTTACATATTGTGTCTTGCAATACATACATTTAGAGGTTTATATATATATATATATAAATATATATATCCGTTTATATATATATCGGTTATATATCGGTTATATACATATCGGTTTATATATATAAATATATATATTTATTTATATATCCATATATATAAATAAATATATTATATATATTTATATAAATATAAATATATATAAATATATATCTATATATTTATATAAATATATATATATAAATATATATATCCTTTTTCCTACTTTCAATGCTCAGTTCTAAGCTGGTATTATCATTTACAATAATTATTAGTACACTGTTCCTTTCTCTGTCTTACCTAATCTCTGACTCCCACACATTTGCAGTAGATTCCACCCACCGACAAGAAGTCCTGATCCATGTTTTGTCTGGCCTTGGATATTGGTATCATGCTATTATTTTTATATCCCACAAATAAATGCAGTCATTCTATATCTATCCTTTTCCCTCTGGCTAATTTCACTCAGCATGATCATCTCCATGTCCATCCATTTACAGACAAATTTCATAACTTTGTTTATTCTAACAGTTGCATAGTGTTCCATTGTGTAGATGTACCACAGTTTCTTTATGCAGTTGTCTGTTCTTGGGCACTCTGGTTGTTTCCAGATTCTGGCTATTATGAATAGTGCTGCTATGGACATAGAAGTGTAAATGGTGCTTCTGCTGTGTGTTTTTGGCCTCCCAGTGTATATTCCCAGGAGTGGTATTGCTGGGTCAAATGGGAGCTCAATTTCTAGTCTTTGGAGGAATATCCATATTGTTTTCCAGAAAGCCTGAACCAGTCGGCGTTCCCACCAACAATGGTGGGAATGTCTCCGCATCCACGCCAGCACTTGTTGTTCTTGTTCTTTTGGATATGCACCAGTCTCTGTGGTGTGAGATGATATCTCACAGTTGTTTTGATTTGCATCTCTCTGTTGATTAATGATGATGAGCATTTTTTCATATGTCTTTGGCCATTCAAATTTCTTCCTTGTCAAAGTTTCTGTTCATTTCTTCTCCCCATTTTTTGATGGGGTTGGCTGTTTTCTTCTTGTAAAGTTCTACCAGTGCTAAGGTCTCTTTTAAATGTACACTTTTGTTCATGTGAAGAAAAAAAAAAGAAGTAGCCACAAGGTTGAAAATGATCCCTGGTGGGGGCCGGGCAATAGTCCAGCGGGTAGGGCGTTTTCCTTGCACACGGCCGGCCTGTGCCGGCCCGGGTTTGATCCCGGGCATCCCATATGGTCCCCCGAGCACCACCAGGAGTAATTCCTGAGTGCAGAGCCAGGAGTAACCCCAGAGCATCGCCAGATGTGACCCAAAAAGCAAAAAAAAAAAAAAAAAATTAACTCGGCTCTCCCTGGCCCAGCTGACTATGGGGCCCCCAGGAGGACAGATGGGCTGCGGGAATGGGCCCATCACCTCTGGGGGGTCCCGGAAGCAGCTGAATGAGACTCACCCACTACATTAACCGCCATTTTCACTGTCTGGACGCTGACCATGAGGCCCCTAAGTCTTGCGGCCGCGTGGTCCACCAAACTAGTGGAAAAACTTTTGTCCTTTAATGTACTGCATTTTACGATGTGTAGGAAAGGTAGGTGGGAGGGAGAGATAGAGAGGAGAGAAAAGATATACAGAACCCGCCAAGTAGTTGGGGTGCAGGAGCGGGGAGGGAGGTGGGGACACTGGTGATGGGAGATGGGTTCGGGTGGAGGGTTGGGTGTTAGAACACTGTAGAACCAAAACTCGAGCATGAGCATCTTGCAATTGTATGTCTAAAAGTGGTGTAATAAAATTAGGGGAAAAAACTTTTAAAAAAAGAAAGAAAATGATACCTGGTGAAAGTGTGTTAGTTGGAGAAATAAGACAAATAAGCACATCAATCAAGGCAGGAAAGAGGGCATTTGTAGCAGAAGAAATGTAGGTTTAGGGGCCAGAGAGATAGTACAGCAAGGAGGGCGTTGACCTTGCCCGTGATCGACTCGAGTTCGATCCCCAGCATCCCATATGGTCCCCCAAGCACCACCAGGAGTAATTCCTGAGAGCAGAGCCAGGAATTGTCCCTGAGCACTGCCGGGTGTGGCCCAAAAAAAGAAAAAAAATGAAAAAAAATGTAGGTTTAGAGAGATTAGACCCCAGAAGACTGCATTCACCCTAACAGCAGTGTTCCTGCAGGCTACCAACTTATCCTAAGTATGGTGAAAATATCAGAGACCAGACAGTGCTTTCTGGTTCCAAGAAGACTAAACAAGGCAGCTCTCGGAGACCAGGACTAAAGCAGTTATTTCAAACAGTTTTGCAGTAGCGACCCAAGTCAGAATTTATCAAAAGGACATTTGTTAGTCAGGAGACCTTTTGATCTCCCCAGGCCCCCCAAACTCACTCAAGAACACACCGACATGACTAAATAGTCACCATCCTGTAGACTTATTTCTTCTTACAGACAAATGCCATGCATGCAAGACAGACCTCAGGAACATAAACTGAATGTTAGAAAACAGTTTCACCAAGAAAACAATCAAAACCTGATCAGATTACCAGAAACACATCAGTAACTGTCTCTTGGGGCTAAGAGAAGGAAAAGACCATCAACAAAGATTAAAAGGAGGGAAGGTAGAGGGAAGTGTAGGGGAGGGATGGAGAGAAGAAATCCTGAGATGTAGGTACAGTTTGATCTCTCTCTTGCATGGAACTTAAAGATACACACCAAGGTAGCAACCAAGGGCCAAAGGCAACACAATAGGAGAACAAATCTACACAGCTGAGTCGGTGGGGTGGAGATTGAAAGGGAGGAGCACTGGAGTTGGTCTTTGGTGATGGGAGTGGTGTTGGAATTATGTGCATGAGAAACCATCATTAGCAGTATTATAAATATTTTCCTATTTATTTTTATTTTGAATTTTATTATAACACCTTGAGATAGACATTTACAAAGCTGTTCATGATTGGGTTTCAGTCATACAATGTTGCAACACCCATCCCTCCACCAGAGCACATTTCCCACCACCAATGTCCCCAGATTCCCTTCTCCCTCCCTGATGCCTCTATGGAAGGTTCTTTTCTCCTTCTCCTCCTCCTCCTCCTCCTTCTCCTTCTCCTTTTCCTTCTCCTTCTCCATCTCCTTCTCCTTTTCCTTCTCCTTCTCCTCCTCCTCCTCCTTCTTCCTCTTCCTCCTCCTTCTTCTTCTCCTCCTCCTCCTTCTCCTTCTCCTTCTCCTCCTCCTCCTCCTTTTTCTTCCTCTTCCTCTTCTTATTCCTCTTCCTCCTCCTCCTTCTCCTCCTCTTCTTCTTCCTCCTCCTCCTCTTCCTCCTCTGCCTTCTTCCTCCTCCCTCCTCCTTCTCCTCCTCTTCCTTCTCCTCCTCTTCCTCCTCCTCTTCCTCTTCCACTTTGCCACATTGTGGTTTGCCGTACAAGTATTTAGGGGTTATCATGTATATCCCTTTGCTTAAATTCTAATGCTCAGTTCTAGTCTGGTATTACCATTTCCACCAATTAGTAGAATACTAATATATATATATATATATATATATATATATATATATATTTATATCCCACAGATGGATGCAGTTATTCTATATCTGTCCTTTGCCTTCTGACTGATTTCACTAAGCATAATATGTCCATCCATTTGTAGGCAAATGTCATGACTTTGTTTTTCCTAACAGCTGGATAGTATTCCATTGTGTAGATGTACTAAAGTTTCTTTATCCAGTCTTCTCTTCTCAGGCACTCAAGTTGTTTCCAGATTCTGTCTATTGTGAATAGTTCTGATAGGAATATAGACATGCAGATGTTGTTCTGTTGTGTGTTTTTGGGTCTCCAGGGTATATTCCCAGGAATGGTATTGCTGGATCATCTGGGAGCTCAATTTCTAGTTTTTGTAGGAATGTCCATATTGTTTTCCCCAAAAGGCTGGACCAGTTGACATTCCCACCAACAATGGATAAAAGTACCTTTCTCCCCACACCCACGCCAGCATTGGTTGTTTTTGCTCTTTCGTATGTGTGCCAGCTTCTGTTGTGTTCATTTAAAAAATAATAATAATAAATTTTTAAAAAAGAAATTCTGAAACATAAATGACTTTGCCAAATATTCAGAGCATGGTTCAGCATAAATGCTCTCCTAGCCATGGGCAGTATGGACTGCAAACAGTTAGAGTGGGGGAGGGGCCTCAAATATATCCACTACATATAAGCAGTTAGTTGAACAAGGTTACATATAAGTAGTTTGTTGGCCAAGGTTACATATAAGTAATTGACCCATCTAAGACATTCAGGCATTCATTTCCAATGAATATTTTTATGAGAAAATAGGAATTTTTTTTTAGTTGGTAGTGTTTATTTTTTTCTCCAAATTTTATTACACCATTTTAGACATACAATTGCAAGATGCTCATGTAGAGTTTTGGTTCTACAGTGTTCCAACACCCATCCCTCCACCCAAACCCATCTCCCATCACCAATGTCCCCACCTCCCTCCCCCCTCCCACACCTCAACTACTTGGCGGGTTCTGTATGTCTTTTCTCTCCTCTCTGTCTCTCCCTCCCCGTCAAACTTTCCTGCACATCGTAGGATGCAGTGCATTAAAGGACATTACTGTTTCCACTATTTTGATGGACGCGCGGCCACTTGCAGCCTCGCGACCTAGGCTCAAACTGGTTTTGCTCTGTTAATCTGGTCATGAGGTAGTATCCCAGCATCCAGACAGCGAAGGTGGTGGCTAGTGTGGTGGGTGAGTCTCATCCGGCTGCTTCCGGGACCCCCAGAGGTGATGGGCCCACTCCCAAAACCCATCTGTCCTCCTGGGGCCCCATGGTCAGCTTAGCCTGGGGAAAGTGAAGTTCCAGCTTCCCCAGCCACGTCTGAGGCCCTGCATGCTATGGCTGGTTGCCCCAGGGCAGCTCCTGGGCGGGGCCACCAGGCTCAACAAAATGGAGGGGGAATGGCCGACCCCTGACTCCATCTGGCCGAATTCCCAGTGATTCCCGCTTCTGGGAGCTGCCTACCTGGGCTCGAACTGGTTTTGCTCTGTTAATCTGGTCATGAGGTAGTATCCCAGCATCCAGACAGCGAAGGTGGTGGCTAGAGTGGTGGGCAAGTCTCATCCGGCTGCTTCCGGGACCCCCAGAGGTGATGGGCCCACTCCCAAAACCCATCTGTCCTCCTGGGAGCCCCATGGTCAGCTTAGCCTGGGGAAAGCGGAGTTCCAGCTTCCCCAGCCGGCGTCCGAGGCCCCGCATCTCCAATGAATATTGATGGTGTCTTCAGGGCAGATGCATGAACACCAGCAAAAGAATAAGTCTGGGGCCATTGATTTATTGCCCAAGCAGAACACATCACATACCCTAGGGAACTGATGGGACTTGGTTGGTGCTGGATGGTTTAATAGAGGGTTCCAAGAAGCAGGGTCTAGCTCTCAGTTGGGTGCTGTCAGAAACAGGAGTGATTTTGTGATACAGTCTTACTGTTTTTTATCTGGAAGGTAAAACGGCAAAGTTGTGCTAAGACTATAGTTGGGAAATTCAGAAAAATCCTGAGAGAAACTGGGAAAGGGATGAAGAAGATCTTTTTGGTAATTTCCATCTTGGATTGGTCTGTGCTGAGACATGACCGTGTAGTAACCACATCTCTGCTTTCTATCAAGGTCACTCTGCCATGTCCTGATTGGAAAGTCATGTCCTATGATGTGGTTTGTGTTCAACAGCACCCCAAGACCTGACTGCAAGCACCCAGTTGGCCCCACTTATATCAGAGCTGCCTTCTATCTTTCCTATCAGACATTATGAATGAAGAAAGACTCAGGTTCACTGAAGGAAATTTTTAAAAACTAAAGGAAAGCAATTTTAGGGCTGATCAGAGAGATAGAACAAAGGTTAGGTGCTGATTTTCCTCAGAGAACAAATGAAATTAGCTTTTTTTTTCATGTGTCTCTGGACCATCCATGTGTGTTTAGATCTTCTGCCATTTTTTGATGGGGTTGTGTCATGTGAGTTCTGTGTATATGATACCAGCCTGTGGTTGTGGGCAAAAAATATGCCACTGAAGATGATAACAAGGGGGATTAGGAGGATCCACAAGTTCAGGAGAGAAGTTCCAATCTGGTTATTATGAGAGTGATGAAAGTTTGTGTTGGTGGATCTTAGATAAAGAAGACGAGGTTGTCTGAATGATGGTTTTGAGTTCATGAGAGGGGTCTACAATAGCACTTGATCACTTGATCACTTGACATCCTGTTATTCATCGATTTGCTCGAGCAGGCACCAGTAATATTTCCATTTGACCCTATCATGTGCCAGTGTGGCCCAGTGGCATCTGGTTGCTTCAGGAACACTAAGAGCCTCAAACCGTTTGTTCAGGGTCTTGATGAAGAAGACAAGATGGCAACAACAGCAAAAACAAACTACAACAAGCAAGAACAAGATCTTAGAGATCTCTAAGATCCACCAATGCAAACTTTCATCACTCTCATTATAACCAGACTGGAACTTCTTCTCTCCTGAACCTGCTGATCCTCCAAATTCCACTTGTTATTGTCTTCAGTGGCCCCGCCCTCTGCCCAGTCACCCAGGTCAAAACCCTGAGATGTCTGCTAGACATTAAAGTGGGGAGAGCGTGATGGTAACTGTTGGTTTTTCTACCAGAGAGATAGACAAACACATGCACAGAACCACCACTTAGGACCCATTAGAAAATTCAATTTATCTTCCTAGGTATGTTCTCTTGACCATGAGAGGGGATCTCGTTCCTACCTTGCAGCATTCTTGAGCGAGCCCAACAATTTGTCATGTGTGGAGGACAGTAGCTGGTGCGTATCCCACCTTCACTCCTAGCAAGAGTGAAGGCAGCAGAAGCAATCAGGTTCAGCCCTTTGTTAGCTCATGACTAGAGTTCAAGTTCAGAATATCCTCCTGTTGCCATGTGACCTTTTGTGCTCTTGAACAAACTCATGTTCCTCTGCAATCTTTCAATACATGTCACCAGAGCCATCTTTATTTGCTCTGTAGGGGTCCATCCCAAGCTAAGCACATGTAGGTACTCAGTAAATACATGATGAATCTGCTTCAGACATAGCCAGGCAGACAAGGGAAGAATGTCCTCCTCTTCCTTGACAAGTTGGCTGGCTGACTCAGCTCACTCTACTCCCATGGGGCCTCAAAGTTTTCCAAGATTGGCACTGTTGGAAACTTAAATTTCTGCTGAGTCGGGCCAGAAATATTAACCTGAGCACATAATAGTGAGTATGGTCCTTCTTCCACTCCCCAGACCCAAGAACAGAAATATGTGTCATCACATCCAGAGTGTGATATCAATACACAGTTGGGCATTGGGCATATAAAGAGAAGCACATTTTCCGGAAAGTGTCCTTATTGTTTATCTTAAAGAAGTGAGTAGAAAATGACCTTTGCGATTGCTGGGACAAAGCCCAAAGTGGTACTAAATTGGAAACCCGTTTAATGGCTCAGACAGCTTACCTCCAGATCAATTATGGATGTTCTACCATTTCAAGATTGCATTAGGAAGGAAACATGTCACCAACTGTGATCAATGGATGGGATGTGAGTCTTGGCGGCATCCTTTAAGAATAAATAAATTGAGGTTTGAAGAAAACTTGAGCTCACTTTTGGTTGAGTGAAATAAAATCTATTTAGCTAAATTAGGGAGGTTGTGGATTGCCTGGAAGTCTACAAGGCTCCATTCCCCAGATATAAAGAGCTGACGGTAAGTTATTAAAACCTTATGTTTGACTTCTCCCCGTGGTTTCCCACCAAAACTAAAATTAAAAGACAAAGAAATGAATAGGAGGCTCTAAGATGGAAATTGGATTGTGAACAAATAAGATATAAGATATTAAAAAACCCAAGGAGGTGACATAGAAGAACAGAAATAATCCTTGGATGCCTTTGTTGATACTCAAGTCAAATTAAGGTGACCTAACTTTTTTGAGTTCATGTTTTCCTACTCTTTGGGTAGATACTCAGCAATGGGATCACCATATATCCTTCCTAGAATCTATTCCAGAACATTCTGACTGGATGGACCAGCTGTCAGCCATGAATCTCCCTTATCCATTATCATAAGCACCTCCTTTGTCTCTAGGTTAGGCATGTCCCTCATATCTGGATTCCCTGAACCTTCCCTCTCTCTGTCAACTCCACCTGTTGAGTTTATGTCCTTTTGCAGTCATATTTCCATACCTCCCTGGGAAAGGGAGCACAGGGGTTATATTTCATGAAATATGCAAATATGAAAATGCCTTTTATTCTCCCTCCTATTTGAGATTTAAAGGAAGAGGGAATCCTTGATTATTATTTCCCTTCATAATTTTGAAAGAATATTTCATTTGTCAGCTGTGCTGCTCACAAGGATTTACTTCCCATTCCATTATTGATCCTTTATTTGAATATAGTGCTTTTGTCACTAAATGTTTGCAGGTTCTAATTCTCCACCTCTTTCTGAAATCTCATGAGTGTTATTTATTGTAGATATATTTGGAGGGACAGTGCCATTCCTAGTGGTGCTCAGATCCAGCAGCATTTGGGGTCAGGATGTGCAATAGGAGGCCACACTACCCCAAGCTGTGCAAGAGGAGGCGATAGGAGGCCACAGAGTGCTGGGTACTAAACTCTGGATCTTTTATGCTTTCACACACAAGGCACGTGCTCTGCCTTGTCACATCCCAGACCCTGAATGAATCTATTTCTACTTTTCCTCTTGGACCTTCTATTGACTCTTTTTAATTTCACCTTCCATACTCTTCATACACTTCTGCTTGTAGGTTTTTCATCTCTGCTCTCATACTTTCATGTCCTTTATTGACTGTCTGTATCATTGCTTTATTCAGCTCATTAAACATCTTTATCATCACCTGTATCAATTGTATTCCTGTTGTTCATCAGTTTGCTCAAGTGGGCACCAGTAACATCTCCATACATCCTGTAGCATGCTAGTGTAGACCAAGGGCATCTTCTCACTCCAGGAACATGAAGAGCCTCAGACCATTCCTTCAGGTCATGGGAATGAGGTCTATAATTGTTACTGGTTTTTGTCAAATACAACACAGGTAGCTTGCCAGGCTCTGCTGAGCCTACTACTACTCTCAGTAGTAGGCTCTCATCTTGTGCATTTACTGATGAACCACAATGGGGAGAGATCGGCTTTTCTCTTGGGTGGAGCTCTGACAAGCCGTGGAGTACGGATGTTGAAAATGACTGCCCTCATCATGTGGGGGTTCCTCTATAAGCTCCTCGCAATAGAGCTTCTTGCGAGGCTCTATTGGGATGGGGGGATCAGGACTAGAACCCGCCTTCTCTCCAGGGCACCTCATGATCAGCTGAGCACAGGGAAAGCCGGTAGCAGCTCTGCCCCGTGTTTCTGAGTCTGGATCAGCCATACCTGGGCATGTCCCTAAAATCATTGTCTCAGTGGTCACATCATAGTGTCCCTAAAATCATAGTGTCCCTAAAATCATTGTCTCAGTGGTCACAGAACTTGTTTCAGGCATAGCATCACAGGCTATTATCGTCACCCTTGGTGGGCTTCTACACTACTTCTCTATTGTGTCTCCCATACCCTCCATGACTCTTTGTGAATCACAAAGAGGGAACTTTCTGAGGGAGTCAGTCCATGGGGCAGTGAGGGATATTCCAAGGTTGTGGGTTTCCACTGGGGATGTTGGTGTCTGCAGTGCAAGGTTGGGAAACAGAGTTCTCATGTGGCTGCCTAAGCTACATAACCAGCCACACAGTCAGTGTTTCCACATTGAAGAGTGGAGTTAGGGGGGAAGGGCTTCACCCAAAGCTCTATAAAAGAATTTCCAGTCTTGCCTGGGATCAGTATGCGATCTTGGGGTTCCCACTGCTGACGGAAAGCAGGAGTAGAGTTTCAACATTCAATGTGTAAACTTTTTTTAACATTTTATTATACTCAATGTGTAAACTTTGACGCATTTGAAACAAGGAGTCTCTGTTGGAAGACAGAACTCCTGCATCCCTATGAAGAGTCCCCACACACACACTTAGAGACTCGGTTGAGCCTACCCCCTCCCACCTGAGAATGAATATGAGTTTTCTGCTCAGGTGAAGGCTGGCAGTTTCCAGGTGGGGAGCACAAGAGGTGTCATTGTTCTCAACAAAATACCAATGAAATCCCATTTTCAGCATCTGTTTCTATGGTAACTGCTGACATCAGTAACCTAACATTGGCATTTTCACCAGAAACTGGACTGGTTCTCAGCTTTCTCCACCTTGGCTTATGATTTTGCTTCCTGGGATATGCTGCCCCTTAAGGCAGTTGATTTTGCTTCCTGGGACATGTGGCCCCTTAAGGCAGTTCTACTGTTTTTCAGTTTCTGGATTTTTGTTCTTCTCATCTACAGTCTTTATCTTCCCATTATTGAGTGTTTTAGCACCCCACCCTCCTTTCCCTGGGATTTACAGAGAAGGCAGTTGGATGTGTATGTATGCATTCCATCATGCCCAGCAGGAAACCTCCAGCCCTTCTTTAGAGGAAGTTTGAGGTATATACAGAAAAGAGACAGTTTAAGATTTCTGACTTACAAAACCAAAAGTCACAGCATTATTTTTAATTTCCTTCTCAAAAGGATCAATTGGCTAAATAAGGAATTCACGAAGAATTTTTGCAAAGAGAAAGGTTTGCTTTAAAACTAATGTCATATCTTAAATCTGTGATTTTCTACCTCCCCAACTATGAGATTTTGCTTGCTTTTAAAAAAAGTTCAGCATAAGGACCAGAGCAATAGTAGAGTGGGGAGAGCTTTTGCCTTACACATGGCCAACACAGGTTCAATCCCAGGCATCCCATATGGTCCCCCAAGCACCTCCAGAAGTAATTCCTGAGTGCAGAGCCAGGAGTAACCCCTGAGCATCATCGGTTATGGCCCAAAAGCAAACAAGTGATTCAAGATTGTAGATAAGTATAGTTTTATATGAATTATGTGCCACAGATTACATATGATGATTTCTTTGTTTAGGGTTCCCTTTTAGCTGTCATCAAGTTTATTTCTGACTCTGTGCTTAGGGACCCTCTTAGCAGTGCTTGGAGAATCATATGTGGTGTCAGGCATCAAGCCAGCCTAGAATAATTTTTAACTATAACATTTGTATTTTTTCATTATAGAAAGCCTGGTAGAGCAAAATGACATAACCTTTTATAATAAACTTAAAAAGCAACCATATTCTCAACAATCACAGTTGACAAATGACACATTTTCTCTCTATAAGATCTATCCCTGGTTAAAAACTAATGTTCCTATGCAGAAGTGCTGTTTTTAATTAATACTTCTCTAATGCATTCAAATTCAAAAGTTTGATATTTGCCCATATTTTCTAAAGACTTCTGCTCTACAAGGGAAAGTGCTACAGTATGGATTTTTGTGTATTTAAGTATATCTGCTAGTAAAGAATGGTGGGTCTGTTCGGTGTAATTTAAATTCAGCCCCATGCCAAACCATCAGCCACAATTCACTTCCTAGTCAGCCATGCCTGAGAACTCTGCTTCTCTTGCCCTCTCAGTTTAAATTGGGAATCACTGGATTTGATGAGAAGCTATTGGTCCAGATAAAAACGTGCTTAATTGCTCTGGTCACAGACAAAACTGTGGCAGGACTAAGCAACCAGAAAATTCATGACTTGGCCCTTTCCCAGTATTTTATACCTATCAATGCTCTTTCCGGCCTCAGAAATGCCTTCCTAAAGCTTTGCTCTAGGACTTTGTCCTTTGGGGAACTATGCTTGGGTGTTATCAACTCCATCTTACTCACCACCAAACCAAATTCAGCTCAGATTTTTCCATATTTAAAATCTTGGGTGAAGACCAAGAGTATTTTCTCAACAACATGCAGCTCCTAAAAGATGAAAATGTCAAGGACAAAATATTTTCATATTTACTTTGTGCTTTTGTTTAACACACAAATACTAAGACCCTGCTTCTTTCTGGGTGTCAAACCTATGACTCTCTCCTCCTCCTCTTTAAGCAAGAAGAAAACATTTTCAGGGAGGAAGACAAGGCAGGAGATAAAACCTAGATGGTAAGAACATTGCAGAAATCCAGGCTCTACATGGAGTAATAGAGAAGATAAAGAGCTACAGGGGATAGACCTGGAAAGCTGCTCTCAGACAGTGACTCAGAGTCTGACTGACAGTGTGACCCTCAGCCATGACTCTATTCCCAAGACCTGAGTGGAAATCAGACGCCATGATGGGGAGTCTTGAGGAGTTGAGGGTTTTAGAGGGAGAAAGCCAGCTAGCTAGTGAGTAGCATTCACACAAGTGCTTTTGCCCTCATCATAGGCAGCATTCTAAGGTGAAATCAGGATCTTCCCAGGGTAGAATCATGTTCTTCCCAGCCTTTCTGAGCCCTGGCAAGACCCAACACACTGGAATGTTCCAGGTGGGATGTCAGACGCAGGCACACTGAGTACGGTGAGTCCAGGCTAAGTGCTCAAGCAGTAAGGAGAGAAACAGACAACAGAAGTCAGAGCTCCTTGTGAACTCATTCTACAGAGGGTAGCCCTCATAGCACGGACTTAAAGGCAGCTCTTCCCACTCCTAACAAGTTTGGCTCTTAACAGTTGTGTTTCCTATATAAGGGAGGGGGAGAAACCCCTTTATTTGAAACAACTCTAGTTTCTTTAGCAGTCACGTATTTTTTCTGGTCTTAATGGGGTCATGAGAGACCCCGCCAATCCCCAGTGAAGTTGATGCACCACGCTTTCTCTCTGCCTGTGGGAAAATAAAGAAGTGATGACAAATCAGTGTTCATCAGCCTTGCTATTCCTCCTTCTCCTCCAAGTACCCTACCCACTGTACTATCTCTCTGACACCAAATTATTAGCTGTCAAATAATTTTTGTTTTGTTTTTGCGTCACACCCATCTTTGTCCAAGACTTAACTCCTGTCTTGGTGCTCAGGTATCATTCTTACAGGTTTAGCAGGCTATATGGGATGATGAGGATCAAACCACATGCAAGGCAAGCACCCTACTCACTGTACTATCCTGCCAACTTAATTGTTTTACTTTTTGAGGACCACTGCCTGTCCTGCATACCAGGTCCCTAGTTCTGCAGTTCTGACCAAATGGTAGAGCAGTAGTTTCCATCATTTCTAACTCTACAGACCAGCACAGGTCTGTGCATGGTGATGGAAGACCACTGATCTAAACATCCTGTGGGTTGGTCTTTCTCCAGCAATACTCTGGTCCAGACCAGTTGCGGTTCTGTCGCTGATTATAGGGTCCACACAAAGTTCAGGTCTGTCTGGGTTCATACCACATGACTCTTAAACTTGATCACTTGACATCCCGTTATTTGTCGATTTGCTTGAGCAGGGCACCAGTAATATTTCCATTTGACCCTATCACATGCCAGTGTAGCCCAATGGCATCTGGTTGCTTCAGGAATACAAAGACCCTCAAATCGTTCATTCAGGGTCTTGACGAAGAAGTCTGACCATCTTGTAGGTGGGCGGCCACGTGATCTTTTGACATCCCGTGGGATCCAGTCGGTAACAGCTCTAGTCCAGCAGTTGTCTCCAAATCACATTACATGTCCAGCCCATCTGATTTTCGATGCCTTGGCAAACAAGAGAGTGTCCCTGACTTTTAAACATTTACTTTATTTGAGGGACCATGATTTACAATATTGTTTGTTTGTTTGGTTGGTTTGGGGGCCACATCTGGCTATACCTTTGCCTCTGTGGTCAGAGGTCACTCCTGCTGGTGCTCAGAGGACACTCTACAGCTCCAGGATTCAAACCAGGCTTGGCTGTATGCAAGGCAAGTGCCTCACTTCCTGTACTCGATCTCCAGTCCCTACCAATACTGCTAACAAGAGGGTTTCGTGCATACAACATTCCAACACCACACCTTCCACCAGTGTCCACTACTACATAGCGTTTTAAAGCCCAAGTTTGTTTGAACCTTAGAGAAAGGCTTGCTTGCTCTGCCATTACTTCTAAGCTCCTTCCAGGTGACAACAAGATTTCTTTGTCCAGCAGGGATAGTGGTCCTGTCACCAGAGTCCCACACAGACCCTTTAGCTTTGAGGGGTTTTCTCTTGGGTGGTTGGCCGAGGTGGCCTTGCCTTGAGACTGATGCTGGGAGAAGACACTCGGAAGCAAAACATTTCCTTGCAGATGCATCTTTGGTAATTGTGGAGAAATCTACCTGAATCATCAGCTCAAGCTCCACCTTCTGAAACTGCCACCCCAGGGACCAAGGGACCTACCCCCACCCCATTCTCACTTCATTTGCAGGGGATCTACCCCCACCACCCATCCTCATTTCATTAGCAGTGTAAGCATTCACACCCTTCAGTGTGAATGGAGTGGGTGTTAATGAACATAACCCATCTGTGTAGCTCCTGGGATTCTTTGCTAATCAGATCATTCATTGGCAATAAATGAAGAGAAAGGGCAGAGCAGTTGTCTGGAAGCATCTGAGAAAACAAAGGAGAGAGGGAGTGAAATCATGCCATGAGCTGAGAGGACCCTGAGCCTCCAAAATAGCAGGGGATCCCACAGGAGCAGGGTGGACCCGCCTACCACAAAGGTTCAAACTGGGTTTATTTCTCAACATAGCAGATGGTGACAGGGGAAACTGTAGGAACACTATGAATCTTGGCAGATGAGCTTCGTGGTCCGAATGGGTAATTACAGATTTCTTCCTGCTAGAAACACAAACTCATCAAGATTCCATAGCCCACCCTGAGTCCGTATCTCTATGTAGAAATCAGGATTTATTTCTGCAAGCAGAGGGAAAGAAGCCTCAGGTGCTTCTTTCCCTCACGTTCTCTCTGGCTCTCTCTCTCTCTCTTTCTTTTTTTTTAATTTTTTACCACCACAAGACATACAATTACAAAGGTGTTCATAATTGGTTCTTGGTAATACAGTATTCCAGCACCCATCCCTCCACCAGTGCCCCATTTCCACCACCAATGTACCCCACACCCTCTCGCCCACCCCCAGGCTGCCTCAATAGCAGGTAGCCCCGTTTCCTCTCTCTTTCTCTCTCTGTCTCTCTCTCTGTGTCTCTGTATCTCTCTCCCTCTTCTTTTACACATTGTGGTCTCTTTGTGTATATTCAATGGTGAGTTTTAGTCTGCCATTACCATTTCGCACACTTAGTAAAACACTGGTATCTATTTATATCCTATTAATGAATGCAGTCATTCTATATCTGTCCTTTTCCTTCTGACTAATTTCACTCAGCATGATAGTCTCTATGTCCATCCATTTGCAGGTAAATTTCATAATTTCATCTTTTCTGACTGCTGCATAGTATTCCATAGTGTAGATGAACCACAGTTTCTTTAGCCAGTCCTCTGTTCTCGGGCATTTAGGTTGTTCCCAGATTCTAGCTATTGTAAATAGCATAGAGATGAATAAAGAAGTACAGATACTGCTTCTGCTATGTGTTTTTCGGTCTCTCGGGTATATTCCCAGGAGTGCTATTGCTGGATCAAATGGGAGCTCAATAGTTTTCGGAGGAATGCCCACATTATTTTCCAAAAGGGCTGGACCAGTCGGCACTCCCACCAACAGTCCCTTTTTTCCCCACATCCACGCCAGCACCGGTTGTTCTTGCTGTTTTGGATGTGTGCCAGTCTCTGTGGTGTGAGATGGTACCTCATTGTTGTTTTGATTTGCATCTCCCTGATGATTAAAGATGAAGAGCACTTTTTCATATGCCTTTTGGCCATTCGAATTTCTTCTTTTTTGGAAGCTTCTGTTCATTTCTTCTCCCCATTTTTTGATGGGGTTGGCTGTTTTTTTCTTGTGAAGTGCTACCAGTGCCTGATATATCCTGGATATTAACCCCTTGTCAGATGGGTTCAGTCTCTCTTCTCTCTCCTCTCCTCTCCTCTCTTGTTCTCTCCTTTTCCTCTCCTTTTCTCTCTTTTTTCTGTCCTCTCCTCCTCTTTTTCTCTCACTGCTCTCCTTTCCTCTCCTCTCTTCTCTTACTCTCTTCTTTTCCTCTCCTTTCTTTCTCTTTCCTTTCTTCTGTTCTCGTCTCCTTTCCTCTCTTCTCATCTCCTTTCCTCTCTTCTTGTCTCCTTTCCTCTCTTCTTTCTCCTCTCCTTTTCTCCCTTCTTTTTTCTCTTCTACTCTTCTTTATCTCTCCTCTGCTCTCTCCCTCTCTTTCCTCCCCCTCTCTCCTTTCATCTCTCCCCTTTCCTCTCTCCTCTCCTTTCCTCATCTTCTCACTCATTTTCTCCTCTATACTCTTTATCTCTCTTCTCTCCTCTCCTCTCTCCCTCTTCCCTTCCTTCCCTCCCTCCCTCTCTTCTTCCCTCCCTCTGGATCAGAACACTGCTAGGAAAAGGCAGCTCAGAGAATCCAACTTCCCTCTATTTGCTCAGCTTTCCAATTCTCCACCATACCCGGCAGCCAACACACTGGGGAAGGAAAGAAGGAATCTCTTCCCAGGAGGATTAATTTGAATCACTTCCTTTAAAAATGTACTGCCCTTAATTACATTATAGGCTATTCCTGGAGGATTTGTTATCTAAGATGCTATTTGTTAATGAGTGAATAAACCTTTCGCACAGATAAGAAAGAATATTGACTCTCTTGCCTTTGTGTTTAGTAAGTGCTAAACACCATCCCTGCCTGGAAATGCACTGACATTGAAGAACTACTTTTTCCTTCAAATTCCATTAAGACTCTTGCATATTTTATTCTGCCAAAATAGATGGTGGTGATAGCCCATAGACAATATCATCAGGTGATGACCCTAGTCTTTGGCATAAAAGTTAGTTTGAAGGACATTTTTATAACTTTTTCTGTAAATAAATAACTAGAGTTTTTTTGAAATAAAAACACCTTGGTCTTCAGTATCTCCAAATTTCATAGCGCTTGTCATCTTAAAAAGTGTATATTTAATGTATGTTCTGTAATCCATGGTCCGGAGGGAAGGAAAAGAGAAAGAGAGAGAAATGGAAAAAATCAAGAACCTGCCATGGAGCAGGGCTGGGGGAGGGGGAGGGAACCGGGACGTTGGTGGTGGGAGATGGGCACTGGTGGCGGGATGGGTGCTGCAACACTGTTTGACCAAAACCCAAATATGAACTTTTTAATTGTATATCTTTGTAATTTTAAAAATAAAAAAATTAAAAAAAAAGTGTATAAGTAGACTCCTTATAGGATGGATAGCAACCTGAGTTCAATCCCGGCACCATTATAAGGTCTCCCAAATGCATCCATGAGTGATCCCTGAGCACAACCAGGAGTAAATACAGAGCACCACCGGATGTGGTGCAAGCCCCCCACCCCAAAAATGTTTTAAAACAATATCAGTTCTCCTAGGTAGAATTGCATTTGATTGTATAGGTACACAACCACACCCCCTTTTATCTTACAGGGCAGTTGTGTTACAGGGACACCCAGGCTTCATCATCATATGCAGCAGCCTGAGTGCCAAGGAACAAGGCATCTCCCATGGTTGCTGTATGTACCCACCAGTCAGTGATCAGAGACCCACATTCAGATATCTGAGGTTGGCTGAGTCTCATCATCTCTGAAACTTTCTATTTTCATCATGTCTTCAATGCCAGACTGGGGTGAGCCATGGGTGGTGGATTGTCGGGGAAACCGCGGGGTCCCCAACAGTGTCAGGACAGAAGTTCTCTTCTACCTCCGAGGACGCCAGGGGAACATATGAAAACTCATGAGTCCAGTGCAGTTCCAAAAAAGGCTTTTAATAGTACAAAAGCTCTTCCACAGCACTCCAATATAATGAACGAACTCTAGCTCTGGTCTGAACTTAGACCATATAAAAGAGCCTGAATCTCCCACCAAAGAGAGAGGATCTCACACGAGAGGAGTCCTACCCAAAGGAAGGAGCAAAAGGCCAAAAGCCAAAGGCAAAAGCAAAGGGGCCTCAAGTCAGTCCCCTTATATATGCCAAAGTAACCCAGGGAGGGTCAGGGAGGTGACAGGGAGGTGTCAACAAAGATTGTAGAAGGGCGGTGCCACACCCTATTACAGGTATAAACAAAGATAACCTTTGTTATACTTTTGTATAAACAAAGGTTATCTTTGTTTATACTTGAGATTAGCCAAGGACTAATCTCTTCTTCTGAGATTATCTCTTATGTAAAACACTGGAGAGAGAGAGTTGGTATAAAGTAATACATCTTCATTTCATGAGCTTCATGTAATCTAGATGGTACCCACAAGGTCCTTCTTATTTATTATCTGCACCAGGGTGATTCTGAGTATCTTGTTCTCTGTATACTGAAAGGGTCACACTCGCCTGCTTGAGAGCAAACTAGCATAATCTTCCTATAATCTTCTTATAGTCTCAACGTAGGCAGGGTGGTAGTCTCCTGGTAAATTCTAACTGTCCCATGCTGGGTGCAGAGGGTATAAAAAGGAGCTGTGCCCAATCTAGAAAACATAGAAGTCTTAGTAGATGTATAAGTCAGAAGTTATTCAATCAAGGTGACTTCTGTAACTGCCACACCCTCTAGCAGTGTTTACATAGAAGAGAGCTCTCATTAGAATGAACCTTGGTTTAAGTAGATTAAGCTGTGAGTGGGCAAAACACCAAAGCTCCCAGATTAGCTAAATCTGTCATCCAACAACTCTCCTTTTTTTTGCTTACAAAAATATAAAAATATAAGTATTCTAACTAATACATACAGAGGAATGATACAGAAAAGGAACAATTCCAATTACAAGGTGATATCATATTTTGTCCCAATGCCCGAATCCATTTTGGACCCAGAGTAAAGTTCATAGTAAAATGTCTCTGGCTGTTTTGTCATAACTGACTACAGCCTGTATTGTCCTACATTAGTGAGAGTCAATTTCCCATGAAGTCACGTCTCTGGAACAAGGCCTGAAGAACTGATTCTGGAACAGCAACATCAGTGAAAAAGGAATGAGTCTCAGGAGAGCAATCATCAGGGACTCAATGAACTATCAGGAACACCGGATCAGGTTTCAGGAGCACTGGAACAAACTTCTCAAGCACTGGAATAGGTCTCTGGAACAGTGGTACAGGCATTTCGCAAGGCATCTTCAGCAAGGGAACACTGGCACCGGTAACCATTCCTATAACTTAATTTTAGGTGAGACAAAAACACTTTTCATAATTTAGTCACAAATAGAGATCATGAGGAGTTTGGCAGGAATCCAAGTCTGGAATGGAGAGAAGAACATAAAGAAGCTACAACACCGGTAGAGCAGTGAGATAAGTATGAGAATTGACGAATCCAAAATTGATAAGTCTAATAGGTCAGTGAAGGAGCTGATGAATCCAATTGAGAAGGCAGTAGTTTAGACATAACATAGACACAACATTATTCACAAACAAAATGGTGACCACCACACATACGCACATGCACACACACATACACACACACACACATCTTTGATCGATCAGTATATTACAGCTGTATATATGACCCATCTAGTGTAATGAATCAAGTGCTTCATAATATAAAGCCGGCAAAATTGATGGTGAGAAAGTGTCCATCCCTGTGAATAGAAACATTAGAGAAAATTTTTTCATTAATTTAGCAAACCTTTTTGTAATGAGCACTGTGGTAAGAATCCAGGTTATTAAGTACCTGTAGAAGGAATCTGTAGCAGCCAAGTTCTTTTCCTGTAAACTTTTTAAGTTTTAAATATCTATAAACAATAAATATTAGAAAACTCATTAATTGTTAAACCATTTTTTGACATAGAACACTATTTCCAGAGTTCAGCTTGTATCCACCCTTTTTTAAAAGAAAGTTTATCTTCAGCTGGAATGCTGAGAGATAAGAAATTATTGCTAGGTGTCTACCCCGAAGTCCACAGGTGCTAGAGCCACAGCTTCTACAAAGAAGACTCAGACACATCCATGGGCTATCTTCTTCTCAGGACTATCTTCCTGCAGAAACTAATTTTATCTCTAAAAGAAGTGAGCAGAATCTGTTCTAATGACTTCTTCATTGGGTAAGTCATTGTGTGCATTTCTGAAGAGCTCATTATCAAAGGTATCACTCTTCAAGGTGGGCAACTTCCTGACAAGCAGGGAGGCACCTCAGTTGGTTTTTGTGTGCTCTATGTACTAAACAGCAGAGAGCTTTCTCCTAATAATGGAAAGGACCCCACGGAGGTGCCTCACTGAACAGAAAAGCAAAAGGTCATGCAGGTGGTGCAGATCAGAGCACAAAAATTGGGGTCCCTGGGTGACATCACAGAGCCCCAAATCAGGGGAAGTGTTCAGACTTTATCTGCCAAGTTGGGAAACTAATTTTTTTAACTAAGTGCCTGGCAGAGGGCAGAAAGCTTAGTAGAAGGAAATCGGGCTCCCTGGGGCTTTAGGGTTTAGAATTCAGAATCCAGAAAAAGAAACTATCAAAACAGCATTGAAGGGTTTGGCTCTGAGTCAGTGGCCCGGGTTCCGTTGCCAGTGAGATGAGAGGCTTGGGAGGAAGGGAAGAGAATAGCTTTCTCTGAGGAGGAAAACCAGGAATCTCATCCAACACCCCTTCTGGGTCCGTTCCTCTCACAAGCTCTTGCTGCTACCTGGTTTGCCAGCAAACAATGCTTTTTTCTGTGCCACAACCAAAGCAGTTGCCCAGAGCGAGGTTGGTGGGCACATCGGTAGGACCCCTTCTTCCAGAAAAGAACAAAGTCTCAGATCCTCAGTAGAAGGGACTGCACATCTTACAAGTTATGTCCAAGGTAATATCAGACCAAGTAATCTCAGTATTCCTTGACCTGTGGGGTTATATTTCCCTAGGCTGTAGGTAGGAAATTAGCACATTAACCAAGGGTGGGGACTTGGGGCAGGTTGAAATAAGACAGAAAGAGGAAAGTCTACATTATCATTTAGAATTCTAAATTCTAAAGTTAGAATTCTATTACAGTCTATTAAATATCCTATTAAATGTCTGTTAACTCTATTAAAAATTAAATATCTGTGAAATACTCTAGAAATATTAAATTCTATTCTTAATGGAATTCTAGCTGAGAATTACTGAGTAAATAAAAGTGTTTCTGAAATTTGGGAGAAAGCACCCAAAAAATGAAATTCTACAAAACTCAAGAAACACAGGTCAACTCAAAATGTTTGTGATAGAATAGGAAAATGATGTCAACATACTACGTTTGGGGTATAAAATAGAAGCACACTGGAGCCTGGAGATACAACAGTTATGGCACAGGCTTGACATGTGCCTGACCTGGGCACCATTCCCAGAACCACATGGTACACACACACAAACACACACACACACACACACACACACACACCAGTTGGCCCTGGAAGTCCCTGGCACTTGGGGACCTGACTGACGTCATAGCCTCAGGTCTTTGTGCTGAACCAATGACCAGTTGGTTAAGAATCACAGGTCCCTGTATCCCCTCAGCATCATTTAGAAGGTGACCGCCCTGCCCTCCACCCCCCACTCACACATGTACACATACACACAAAATAGAAACACTCTAAGGACTTAAATTGCTGTGCTTCTCTTTAACTTCACTAGGATAATTGTGTTGTCAGTGAATTTTAGTGTCGGGCTAGATCTGGGTGCTGCAGAGTTGGACTTCTCTCACAGTGGAACTTGGGCATCCTTTGTTGTTCTTCTGAGATCTAACACTTCCGTGTTGGTGCTGACAGCAACTAGCACAGGAAAACATGAGTGTGCTGCTGACACCAAGGCTTCTGCAACCTGGTTCTGTGTCCATTTATCCGGTGCGCCTCTGTCCCTCGCTCCTACCCTCCACCTGCTGCTTCTGCTGTGGGTTGTCCTTCAACTCTGATCCAGTTTCCTCCACCACACACACGTGCAAGCACACATACACACACATCCGCACACACAAGCACATGCGCTTGCATACACATCCACGTGCACACACTCGCGCATGCACACACACATGAATATATATGTGCTCTTTCTACTTTTCTAAGGTTTGCCCATCTTTCAAAGCCCAGCTTGAAACTCTGTTCCTTCTAGAAACCCTCCCAGTCATTCCGGTTGCTCTTATGTCTCAGTCTTAGACATCAAGTTGTTGACGATACTTGTGATGGTTACAAGGGCATCTTTACCTTCACCACCCTGGCCAGTGCTTATGTAAGCAACCCTGTGATGTCCGTCGCGCTCTCCCTTTTTTATAAGTCAGGTCTCATGAAGGTTAAATGGCACCTCTGACCTTGCATGGCTGTTCCAACCACCCCAAAAAATCCAGGGGTGACTTTTTATGCTTGCTTTGCCCTCATGCATTCCCTGGCAGGTGAGTTTAATAGACCAGTTTGGGGTGTGCATCTCCGAGATGATTCCCTTGACAGTGATGGTCTTAGATCCCATACAGCCTACTTCTCACTCTGCTGAGCCGTATTAAGCACCTAATTCATAGGGAGCAATTTCGTTCAATTGACCGACATGCCGGGCCTGTCTCCCTGAGCTCAAGGACCCTCCATCTGTCAGAGGACTAGCGTCATTCTTACCTTGCCCTGATTCTACATGAAATGTTGACCAACCATGGTTCTAAAAGCAAGCCACTCAGCATCTGTGCCAGCATGGAGAACTCTGAAACTCACTGACATGTAGAGTCGTGAAACAATTGGGTAAACCATGAATCTGTGGCTTCAGCATCACCATTTCCCCTCTCTGTTATCCATGGGGTCAGCCTTGCAGCCCCCTGTTTCAAGAGGCACAAGCAAGCCATGGCTCTCTCAAAGCCCCCTTGGTTTTCCCAGGAAGAGGGCTGGATCTCAGCTCAGACAAAGCCAGGAGTCAGCATGGCAGGTGGGAAGCAGCAAGGTGTGAGGACTTGGACAGCTCGTGACTCTGCTTCACTCGAACTTCATTGTCTCTAGACTTTCTCATTGGACAGGCAGACACTGAGTGCAGTGGCTGTGGCTTGTATGCTGGCAAAGTCTGCTGCAAGCATGCGTTCACCTGCCCTGGAGTCTTTCTAGCCCACCCTCTCACCTGGGTATTTCACTGATGTCTTCCAGCCCTTCACTCCACTAGCATGGAAGTACTGTGGGAGCAAAGGCTGAGGTCCATCTACTTTCTTCTGTGTCACATGTCCAGCACCCAGAGTAGGTCAGGTACAGAGCCCCTCTCTGGTTAAACCCCTTTACCCACCACCGCTAGCTGCTGAGTGTCTGTGGTCTTCCTCTGACTTACAGAACCTGATCTCTGGGTCTCAGAACTGCCCCCCGCAGTCTTCTGGTTCCTGTGATCAGAGCTGTCACCAGTACACATCACACAGAACCCCCGTGTGGGTTAAGGGCAAACTGATTCCTTAATCTATACACATTTGTTTGAAGACTTTTGTTTGTGTTTGGAGCTGTGTGGGGTCTTGGAAGCTCCTGAAGAGATGTCAGTGCCCCGCCCCATGGCCCTGGCCACCATCCACATCCTATCTATATCTGATGGGATTTGGTGAGAAAAAATTCCAGAAAACTATGGCTTTTGGGTGAACCAGGCACCTTGACCTATGCCTGGTGTTCATACTGGGAGAGTTGTGGAGTGGACAGTGGAAGAAAGGGGAGGCTTCAGCGCACCCTGGCTAAAGGTGGATGGAGTGCAGCGGAGCCTACTGTGTGATTGCTTTGGCGAGTAGTTAATCCTCTCTAGCTGAACCCTCAGCAGGAGTTGGGCAAAACTTAAATCGGCCTTGATTATGATGCTGATGGAACACAGAGAGTGTGTGTTGGCTTCTGGCTGGTCACTGCAGTTGTGGTTGACATTCTGTTATCACATGTAGTCTGGGCTCTGTCCTTTACATGTACAGTGACCATGGGGCCACAGGATGTGGACCAGCATAGGACACCAGCTAAATATCCTGTGTAGGTACTGGAGCGATAGCACAGTGGGTAGGGCTTTTGCCTTGCACGCAGCCGACCTGGGTTCAATCCCCAGCATCCCATATGGTCCCTCGAGCACTGCCAGGAGTAGTTCCTGAGTGCAGAGCCAGGAGAAACCCCTGAGCATTGCTGGGTGTGACCCAAAAAGCAAAAAAAAAAAAAAAAAATATCCTGTGTATCCCCCACACACACCCTGCCATGTGCTCCCCAGCTAGGGCTGGGTCAGGCAAGGTCCACTGCAGCACTCAGGGCACCTGGCCCAGACCCTGTTCTGAGGAAGATTCAAACCATCCAAGGGGATTGGCGTTTTCTACTTGTCCATCCCCATTCTCCCATGTGCTCCCCGTGCTCCCACATGCTTCCATGTGCTCCCCTGAAGAAAAAGCTAGCTCCCTTCATGTCCTCTGAGGACAGGGAACCTATTTCCCAGTCTCCCCAAGACACTGGCCCCACACCCAATCCAGTCTCCTCTGGACAATGGACCCATGCCTACATCAGTCTCGCCAGGACAATGGTCCATATCGGCCTTAGTGGTTCTGCCCCCACAAAAAAAAATGCCACCTACCTCACCAGATACCTTGCCCACCAGGATTTGTGCCTTGAAATTAAACCATTGAAGGGACACATAAACAGTACAACTCCAAGATTCATTTCTCCTTGACCAGTTTTAAGGCTTTATCAAGAGGTCACTTTCTTGTCACACAGTGTCTATTCAATGGTATTTAAGAAGTTTTGATGTAAGTATCAACCTTTCCACCACTTTTGTCATCATATTAATAATGGCTTTGTCTCTGCATGCCTCCCTCCTGTTTTGTTTTGGGGCTATGCCTGGAAGTGCTCAGGGCTTACTCCTGGCTCTATGCTTCTGTGTTCAGGAATCACTCCTGGTGGTGCTCAGAGAACCACACATGGTGTCAGGGATTGATTCTAGATCAGCCATAGACAAGCACGTCTCATCCCTGTGCAGCCTCTCCCTCCTGTCTAATTCTCTCTCCCTGCCCTTCACAGTCCTCTGAAAAACAGTTGCATGGTTTCTCTTAATGCAACACCTTTGCATTTCTAGGTGTGTGTGACAGGGATCTGAAATGCTTCTCCTTAAAAAAAAAAAGAAAGAAAGAAAACAAAGGCTGATTTCCTATTCATCAACTAACCACCTTTAACTCCATCCATGTTATTATATGAGTAGCTCAACTCCCTGCCATCATTCCCTTTGGATATCCCCCTATTAGTTTTCCAGAGACTGTGTGTGGCTATTTGAGCTACTCCCAGCATTTAGCTATTGTAAATAAAGCCTCTGTTAATGCATTTACAGCCCAGACGACTGCAGTAACCACGGGGCCCTTGCAGAGAGAGCAGTGAATTGCTCCTCTCTCCCTGGCGCCCTCAGACTCACACAGCAGTCCCCAGGAGCTGACAATTGCACAGGCAATTAAGCTGTGCGTCTCTGTGAGGCTGTGGAAGGCCTGACAGGCAGGAGAGCAGAAGGAAGAAAGGGCATGGAGAAACTTCTCATCGGGGTCTTACACATACTCAGAATACTCATGGGTGCTCACAGAAAATTACACATACTCAGAGTACATACAGAGACGGGCATTACTCACAGAATACTCAGGAATATTCAGAGAATTTCACAGATACTCTGAATCTCACAAATATACACAGAACATGAGAGATTCAAAATAGTCATGAATATTTTTGGCATATTCCAGATACAACTATAACTGTGAGGGATGTGGCGTGGTGTGTATTTATGGTGTGGTGATGAATGTGGACTGTATGTGTGTCTGATGTATTATGTGGTATATGTTTATGGTGTGTGGACTATGGGTGTATGTATGGTGTGTGTCTGGTGTACTATGTGGTGTATGTTTATGGTGTGTACACTGTGTCTGGTGTACTGTGTGGTGTGCAGTTAGGTATGTGGACTGTGGGGTGTGTGTCTGGTGTACTATGTGGTATATGTTTATGGTGTGTACACTGTGTGTGTCTGGTGTACTGTGTGGTGTGCATTTATGGTGTGTGGACTGTGGGTGTGTGTATGATGTACTATGTGATGTGTGCTTATAGGTTGTATGTTTATGGTGTGTGGACTGTGGAGGTGTGTGTGTCTGATGTACTATGTGGTATGTGCTTATGGTTTGTGTTTATGGCATGTGAACTATGGAGGTGTGTGTGGTGTGTATATGGTGTAATATGTGGTGTGTTTATAGTGTGCCTACTGTGACTGAGGTATGTGTATGGGATGTGTGTGCATGGTTTACTATGTGGTATGTGTTTATGGCGTGTGTTTATAGTTTGTGTACTGTGGGTGTGGGTATGTGTATAGTGTGTGTGTTTATGGTGTGTGGACTGTGGGGTGTGTGTCTAGTGTACTATATGGTATGTGTTTATGGTGTGTGTTTATGGTGTGTGGACTGTAGAAGTGTGTGTGGTGTGTGTGCATGGTGTATTGTGGTGTGTATTTATGGTGTGCTTATGGTGAGTGTACTGTGACTGAGGGTATGTGTATCAGTGTGTGTGCACAATGTACTGTGTGGTATGTGGTTGTCGTTTGTGTACTGTGGATGTTGGTATGTGTATGGTCTAGAATAGGTGTGTTTTTATGGAGTAGGGATGTGGGGTATAGTGGCATGTGTGTGCTTATGGTGTGTGTGGTGTGTCTGTGTGTTATTGTGTGTATATGCTTGGAGGTAATAAAGAGGCAAAATGAGGAAAGTGCTCTTATAATTGAGCCAAATCCAGGTCATTGTATTTTAAAATCTACATGGAGAGAATCGCGCTGTATCTGATAAAATTCCAGCAAACTAAGAGAGGAAAAAACCAGCAAAACCATTGGTTCCACTGAGTGGAACCGTAATGACTATAATTACCTTGAACTGCTGGGCGCCTGCATAGCACTAAGTGAAGCAAATGCATATTGTGTCATTTGCTTATGACACAAACTCCAGGTTTCTATGCTCCGTTTTAGACTGTGGATCAGAGGCTCGGGCTTGTGATCTGAATGCCTGGTGGTCAGCAAGAAGCTTGGGGTGGGGATGGTTATTTGCTTGGCCAGGGAAAGCCCTCTGGCTGTTCTAGAAAATCCCTTGGGGTCTTGGTTATCTTGTTAAGTTTCTTCTGTCCCCACAGACCCTGCTTTGTGGGTACTTTTCATCTTTGGGCTCAGCACAGAAGCCGGAGGGATATGTGTGGGGGATTTGTAGGAGGGCGTGGCAGGACTCAGCATCCGAATCATTGGGTTCTCCTTTCATTTTTAATTTTTTAATTTGTATTTTATTTTCTCATTAGACCCTACATACACACTGTGGTTTACAATGTTGTTGATGGCGATTTGTTACAGACATTTGATATACTAATCCCTCACCATTTAATTCTCAATTCTCTTCCTTTTTACCCACCCACCCCTCAGCCTGCCCCCATAGCAGGCCCTCAATAATTTCTTTTATATTGCTTGTTATAATTTGCTAAAAGAATGATCAAAAAAATGTTTCATCAGAAGGAAGTTGGCGAGATTAGTTGTCTCGCCATGGAGCTATTAAGCCCTTGCCTAAGAGACAACTAAGATGTGAGAGGTTAAGCTGCTATTTTATTCATCGAGATTGGATGCTTTCTACATTACGTTCCATGCAATCTCACATGTTACTCCGTGTAGCACTGCTGGGCGTGCCCCCCCCCCCCCAAACAAAACTATAAACAAGTGTCTGTGCGGTGTCACGGTAAGCACAGGTCCCAGTGACTGCAGGTGGGTGCTCCCCCTCATATGCGGGCAGTGACTGACCAGTGTCATCAGAGAGCACCCCCCTGAACCAGGACCTGGGTGTCTTTGCCCTGAGGGACCCCCACAGGGCAAGAGGACAAGGTAAGTCCTGAGGGGGAGCAGGGAAGTCAGGGTGCCTGTGCCTACTGTGACTGCCCACCATGTGAGAAAGTGCCCAGTGAAGTGGTGACCAGCGGACACAGAAGCCACGGAGTTGTTGCAGTGGGGGATTGTGTGTGTGTGTGGGGGGGGGGACCATGACACTCATCAAACACTGGAGAAGCTGAGAGAGGAGCCACTGGGGCAGACGTTGCCAAAGCAGCCAGAGCTGCCAGAGGGTTGCCAGCTGCCCCGTGAGACCACCCAGACTGCTAACTAGCATGGGGCACCCCAATACCCCAGAGGTGGCCTCACTCTCTTGAGCCCCAAGAAGGCAGAACTTAGCAGATGCTTTGTGACAGCAGAGAGGAGCAAGTCAGCAGGGGCAGGGGACACACAATATGGGGGTGGGCACTGGAGGGAACAGGGAAAGAAGGGAGAAGGACCCACTCCTGGCCTGTCTCTCTGACCTTCCTCTGGCTTGGAGGTGAAGCGTTCAGAATGCTTCAGAAGCATTTCTGTGCAGAGGGCTGAACAGAAAGCGCTCAGCCCTCCCTGCTGTGCTATCTCTCTGGCCCCTTATCCAGGAGGCTGGGGGCCAGTCCCCTCCTGCAGGTAAGAAGGAGAGGAATCAACAAGCTGATTCATGTTCTGCCAAACAGGAGCAATGAAAGAACAAGGGAGTAGGGCTGGGCCAAGCCTCCGGGGTGTCCAAGAAGGAGAGTGAGTTTCCTTGTAAGGGGTTGGCCACCCAATGGGGTGACTGATGGGAGTCTTGGAACGCCGCACCTACCAAGGAAAACTCTGAGAGACCAAGTCCTATGCAAAAAGCAAGGGTTTTATTAATAAGCGAGTATACTCGGGCTCATAGCGTGACCCCCAAACGGTCAGTGGCTAAGAGCCCCGAGCCCTTCCAGGGACGATCTTTTAAGGAATAATTCCGCGCTACAGAAAAGCCCGCGCATAACTATCCAATAGGTTTAAAATATTACATTAAGGTCTGCGCGCAGGCAGCCAATCACTCTGCACCAGGTAACCATCACCCACCAATTTGAGAGTGCCTAATACTTTTCTCCATATTTGGCACGGCATGGGCCCAGTCACCTACCATACTAAATACAGAGGGGGACATCAGACTCAACCTCTCGGGAATGTTTGCCTTATAGCCCTCCCTGGAATTATTTGCTTAAGGCCCTTCCTGCTGTGCTCTTATCAAGCTATCATTTTATCAATTACTTTCGGTTGAGCCATCATTTTATCAGTTACCTCTGGCATTTTACCAGCTACCTCTGGTTCCTGTCTTTGTGTTCTGTGGGTGAGGGGCCATTCTTTCATCCTCACCCACCTCTGGCCACTCTGACCTCCGCTTGCAGTTCGGCAGAGGGAGCGGGTAGGTCCTGGAGGGTGATGATGGGGACAGGCAGGACTTCCAGCTCAGAATGCTGCCAGCGAGACTTATCCCCCTCCAGGGACCTGTCTCATGACTGCATCGCCTGCTCAGAGCTCAGCAGTGCTGAGAACCCACCTTCAATCTGACCAGGAACCTCCTCCCCCCAGGTCCCCACAAGAGGGGAATCTCACAGGCACCCAAGCTCTCTTCTATTGGGTGCCAGCTAACAGAAGCTGGGAGAGGTTACCTAGCCCTGTCTCCAGCCTGTGTCCAGTCAAGCCCCTTCTAATGAAAGCAAGAGAACAGCTTCCTTGTGCTCAGCCCCTTCTCTGCCTCTGGTGACTCAGCTTCTGGGTCACGCTGGGTATGCTCAGGGGTTATTCCTGGCTCTGTGCTCAGAAGTGACCTAGACAGTGCTCAGGGGAGCACATGGGGTGCTGGGGATTCGAACTCCATAACCATATGCAAGGCAAGTGCTCTATCCACCGAATTATCCCTCCAGTCCTCAGATCTATTTTTGAGCCTATTTTGTTCAGTAACCCTTTATTTGTTTTTTCTTTTTTGGGTCATACCTGGCAATGCTCAGTGGTTACTCCTGACTCTGCACTCAGGAATTACTCCTGGCAGTGCTCAGGGGACCATATAGGATCCCGGTAGGCTACATGTAAAGCAAGCGTCCTCCCTGCTGTGCTATCACTCGCCCCTTATCTAGTGACTCTTTACAGATTTTTGATTCCTTAACATTACCTTCTTTTGAGGATATATCCAATGGCACTGTTCTCAAAGTTTTCCATTTTTTTACTTCATTTTTTTTCACACTCTAACAAACTGGTACTCGGCTTCTACTAGTTTGACACTTCCTCGTGTTTCATGCCCTGAGGAAAGGGCTGGGGACCCCCACTCCCCATTTCCCATTGGTATTTGTGCCATCTGCCTGCCCGTGCTCCTGTGTATTTAGCAGATCTTTAAATCATCTCAGTATCTGTTGACAGTCTTCTCTTATTCATTCATTGTCTTTAATGGGAAACTGCTGATGCTGTATTGGGAACCTGTGTCAGAATTATTGGCTTAATGTTTGCTCACTTCACTTGGGGTTAGAAATGATGATGGCAGCAGGTAAATCACATTAGCAGGATAATCGTCACGATGTAATTCCTGCCCATATACAGCAAGAGCGTGATATTCATGAAATGTTATAAAGCAGCGAAGTCTGGTCTTATCCTGAGAAACCTGGAAGGAAATTCTAAAAAGGCCTCAAGGCAGCAGAGATAGGAGACAGACATGAGTAGACTCTTTTGAGAGTCAGTGTTTACTGGTAATAAGTGGTAACATGATGGGTTCGGTTTTTCAAACTTTCCTCTGCTTTTAAGAAGTGGCTATTTGGTTTGTGCTTTCTAACCGACATCTTCACTTTGGTTGATAAAAAGGAAAGAAGTCCAAAATGATAAGTATATTGCAAACCAAGTGGTAAGTCATTTAAACAGCTCCCTGAGGCAAGAAAATGCCTGCCAGGTTCTTATTTTCCTCCGATCTGTAGCCATCATCGAAGTCCTGGTAGTAGATTAGATACAACTCACGTTTCTTAGGAAACATTGCGAGTTATTGAGTCTGACCTTAAATTACAGTCATTCATTTGGAAATCAATCCTTCAGATGTTTGCAGATGTAAAGCGCTCAAGCTCATCACCAAGCTCTGCTGGGGTGGAAAGAAACCTACTGGTGGTGGGGGGCTTCTCTCGGCTAAAGCGCTGCAGCATTTGCTGTGAATGGCCTCATTTCCCTAACTCTGAGACACTGCTTGCAAGGGTGCACACCTTCCAGGTGTGTGTGTGTGTGTGTGTGTGTGTGTGTGTCTATGTGTCTGTGTCTGTGTGTGTATGGGATGCTCCACACTTAGGTACCAGCAGGGAACTACTGAACTGAGAGTTATTTATTCACTGAGCAAATACTCCTGGAGCAGCCGGGCTTGGTAGAAGCGCCAGGAATCTCTGGATTTTTCTCTATGTTGTGGGACCACCCCGCATTGCCTCTGTAGTACTTCTTTTGTTTTGGGGGATGTGGGGGACTGTCACACACAGTGATGCTCAGGGGTTACTCCTGGCTCTACACTCAGGAATTACTCCTGGCGGTGCTCAGGGATGCTGGGATCGAACCCGGGTTGGCGGCATGCAAGGCAAACGCCCTACCTGCTGTGCTATCGCTTGGGCCCCTGTAGTACTTCTACGTTCACCTTCCCCTGCTCTGCTTTGTGACTCTCCCCAGGGAAAACCTCCCCTGCCCCCCCACCCCACACACATGCCCACACACACAGGCTAGGTGTCCCTGGTGTGACAGCTAGAAGGGCATCTGTCCCCGCCTAGGCAAGGGTTGCTGCTCTACTACCAAGCAGACCCAAACTGACCCTGTGCACTCCCCTGCTGCCTTCCCACAGCACTGGCCCTGGGCAGTTGCAAAGACTGATCAGAAAAGTGTTTCTGAATGTGAGCTCTCTGTCCCTTACCTGGGTCCACAGGAAATTGGGTGCCTCAGACTAAGGTCAGAGGGTTGGAAACCCCTAGTTTTGTTTTTGTCTTTTCGGATCAGCAGGTTCGTTAATTCCTGAGATCTGAACCTTCTAAAAGGCTTCCTCCCAGCTCTCTCCAAATCCTTACTGCCAGGTCGAATCTCCTGCGAAGAAGACTCCACAGAATTAAAAAGACTTCTGTGTTTCTAGCCAGCTCCTGGCCCCGTAACACTTGCAATAAATAAAAGGATGGGATTTTAAGGACATTCCGCATTAAATCCCAGGCTGCTGTCTGTGGCTTCTGGTCTGTAAATGAATGACTCTCCCTGGCCTTTACTGTCACTCCCCATGCCTTCCGAGAAGGCAACCTCGTGGATTTTTAAGATCTCCTTCAAGTTGATTCATTTCGTCTTTATTAGGGCTCCCTACTTTAGTTTTATTTTCTCTGACTAAAACTCATCCTTTGGGAGCCCAGAGAGATAGTGTGGGGATGAAGCTTGCAAGCAGCCAGCCCCAGTTCCAGTCCTGTTGGACCAGCCCTGAGCACCGGGAGGGTGTGGCTCTAAACCAAAACGCACCCACTTGGGAGCCCAGTGAGTGGAACAAGTCTGAGTGCACGGGATCGGGTCCACACCCGTATTCCACTCGGGAGAGATCCTATCACCCGGAAAGGTTTCCCTCCTACTGGTCGCTCCTTACCTCCCTCTCCTCTCACGCCAGCCCCAGCCACTGATCTGTTTCCTGTCCCTCAGGGTAAGCCTTGTTTTCCAAGGCTTACATTGTGTCATTTGTCGCCTCAGCAGAGACCTCCGGTACCTTGGCTCTGTGCGAAGTTTGGTATTTAAACCAATACAGCAACACATTCACTTTCTTTATTTGTTTTGTTTTTTTGGGGTTTTTTTTGTTGTTATTGTAGTTGGGGGGTTGTTTGTTTATTTATCCTGGTTTGGGGGCTACATCCAGTGATCCTCAGGGGTTACTCCTGACCCTGGACTCAGGAATCACTGCCTGCGGTGCTTGATGAACCATACGGGATGCCGCAGATGGAGCCTGGATCGGCCGCGTGCAGAAACCACTTCCCCTCGTTCGCTTCTTGCTCAGCCACTGGAGTCTGGTTCTGTGGTGCAGAACCTTCGGGCAGTTTAGACAGAGCTGGCAAACACAGGAGCAAGGGTTTCCTCTTACTCTCCTTGGAAACCCAGGCTCACTGAGACCCTGGGCAGGAGGGGGCAGCTTCCTTATTGCCCTTCAGTGGCCCTCGTGCCCCACCCCCCCAAACCGCCTATGCAGGCTCCTGTCCCTGAACCATTGGGGTTCTATTTTTATTTTTTTGCTTTGGGGTCACACTGAGTGATGCTCAGGGGTTACTCCTGGCTCTACACTCAGGAATTACTCCTGGCGGTGCTTAGGCAACCATATGGGATTGCCAAGGATCGAACCCTGATTCGCCGCGTGCAAGCCGCTGTACTATTGCTCCGGCCCCTCGTAGGCACTAGGCAAAGGGACCCTTCCCGGGACTTGCAAGAGGCTCCGGTGGCAGCGCCCCCTTGTGGTGGTCGCAATCTCGCCTCTTCTCTATCTTGGATACAAGAGTTGCGCAAAGGAAAAGACGCACTTTCTTAGTAAGACATTCCTGGAAAGGTGATCAACAGGATCCCTGTCCCCCACCCCGCTCCCAATAGCTCAAAGCAGAGGAGGCGCGAGAGAAAAAAAAGGAGATTGCAGACACCCCGAAACTGAGTCTGGAGCCTGGGTTCCTATAAGCTCTCGGTGGAGACGCAGAATCTGGTCCTGGAGGAAAATCTTCAAACCAGGCGTGAGCAAAACTCAGAAGCAAGTGCCCGAGGTCCGGGCAGGGGAAATCAGCGATGTGACTTCTCTGTTCCCGGATGCTACCGGCCCCCAACCCAATTCCAGTGGCTACAAATCGCAGGCTCAGACACAGCCTGAGCCCCCTCCCCGTCTCAGCATACCGGTGCTCCTGCAAGAAACGCACCCATCACTCATCCCGGCTGGGATTCGGCCCGCCCGGAATCCCAGCCGGGCCACCAGGGAGAGTCGCACCCGCTTGAGCGCAGAAACTCCAGTCCGCAGCTTCGCTTTCCCTCGCCCGGCGGCGCCGGGCTGGGGGCGGGGGTGGGGGGTGTCGCTGCCTTATCCGCGCCGGGTTTTGCGCGCGCCTCTCACCTGCCTGGGAGTCGGGGCTGCTCCAGCCGTCCACAAAGGACACTCCCAAGACTGCCGAGGGCCCAGACCGCCCAGTCTGCACCCCGGCGAGACCTGCGGCGACAGAGGCAAGTAGGGCGCGTCCGAGGCTGCGAGCCCGAGGGCACTACCCCGGGCACCCGGACCCCAGCATGCCAGTTGCGCTTTGGGTTCCGGCACTTGTGCTGCTGGAGCGGGGCACTGCGCGCCCGGCAGTCTTGCGGAGGACTGAGGGACCTGTCTGGGTTTGCTCTAGAAGTGCGCCGTCCAGGGTCCCCGAGGAAGGGGCCAGGGAGCAAATAAAGTAGGACCGTCTGCTTGAGTAGTGCCCACCGCAGCTTGCGACTGGGGTCTAGCAGGGAGGAGCGCGGGGCTGCGCTGCTCCAGGGGTTGTTGGGGGTGTCCCGGACTTTTGTACATCTTAGAACCAACTGATTGTTTGGGGAAGGATGGTGGTCAATGATCCTTAGGGTCTTGGGTGCATTTTAAAGCATCCTGCACTCAGAGGCAGTGTGGACAGACATTGGACCAGTGGAGACAACGACCCTCATCTATGAGGCACACGCCTCCAACTGGAAAATAACGCCCCTAGACACCTGCCTAGGCACCTCGCAAAAGAGCGTGCATTTGCGCTCCTACCAAACAAATGCTCTCCCGCATAAAGCGAGCTCATTCCTCGGTGGGTGGAAGGGGGTAGAAAAAAGGGATCTAGCTCCCTGGATTTGGTTGTGTGCCGTTTAAGGTCTTCGGTCCTGGTTTGGAGCTTTGGTTTCTAGAGGTGTGAAAAAGCGAAGTTGCCCGTTTGGTTTGCCCTTTGGAAGTTAGCCCTGACTTGGCACCGGCTGCTTTTCCCGGAGGACCATTCCCACTGAGCCGCTCACCTCCAGCTCTCCGCGCCGACCCAAACGGGACGAGAGGGATCGATGTCTGCTTTCTCTGCATAATCCCTCATCATCGCCATTAGCACTTCAGAAGTTGCGTGGGCTGGAGACTCGGTCTCTTCTTTCCCCTCTCCTTATTGATTTGCGTCATTAACAATTGAAAGGAGCGTCTCTTTGATTAAGCCGCCATAGAACGGGGGAGGGGGAATCTGGGATTCCCTACAGATGATTTATTTAGAGGCTGTGTGCCCCTTGGGCTGCTGGGGGTAGCGAATGGAAACCTGGATATCTGGGCACTGCTTCTCCTGGCCCTGTCCGGTTCGCGGGCAGAGAGGATCTGGAATCCCTTGTAAAGGTGGCAGGGAGCGGCTGTGGGTCAGGTTCATTTTCCCTCTGGGATTCCCTGCCAGCCCAGCCTGGTCACCTCAGAGCTGTTCCATGGGGCCAAGTCCTAGACTCGAGCCGGGTCAGCTAGGTTGGCAAGGCAGCGCCCACCTGTCTCACACCCTTCGCAGGACACTGAGGAGTGACCGTGGGCCTGAGCCAGCTGTGGTAGGCGGCATGCCTGACCTTCCATTTGTACCTTCCTTAGCTCTCCCTCGTGTCTGCATTAACCCCACCCCTCACTCCCCACACACACACACCAGCTCACCCTTCCCTTTGAAATTTTCTCCAGTCGTCACTTTTTCACGTGCAGCTGCTGCTTTCATGGCGTCCCACTAGCAGCCTTTCCTATGGGGGCTGTATGCGCTGTGAACTTACAGGAACCCTGTCAGTGTTCCCGTTCTCAGAACGTTCTTCTTCAGAGTGAGGGCTCACCCGGGCTGTGCTCAGGGTTTCCTCCTGCCTCTGTACTCAGGGATCACTCCCGGTTGGGGCCACTGACTGGGGACCAACACAATCCGGTTGGTTGGGTTTGAAGCAAGTAGCTCCACCTCTGTGCTCTCTCCATCCCCACTCACAGCATTCTTCAAATATACCTCACACTTGGCCTGCACGATGGTCCCAGCCCAAGGCCACTCAGGGTATGGTGGAAGGGAAGAATCTTTTACCCCTAAGCTTAGGACCTCTGGGGGATGCTCTTTCCCCTTCCGGGCCCCAGACATCTGGAGACAAAATCTGCTTCAGACCAACTCCCGGGACACCTGGCTGCTCTCTCACTAGTGAAATCAGCAGCAGCAGGGCCCAAATGCACCGGACCCCCGGGCCCCAGGGGCTGTAATCCAGCCTCCACAATGGCTGCATCTCTGATTTCCCGGTGAGAGATAAGAGACCTGAGTGGGTGGGAAGAGGGCCCAGGAGGAGCACGCAGGGATCCATCAAAGCCAGCGCGGCTGAGAGGAGGGAAAGGTGTTTTATGCTTTTCATTTCCATTCCATGTCTGAGGCCAGGAGCCCTGAGCTATTTATGTCATTAGAAGTTGGGTCCCCTGTGGTGATAAACCCTCCCTAACTGTTTATCAAGCCTTCCTCTCTCCTCTGGCTCCTGAAGGCTGGGGTGTGGCTTTTCCATCCCCAATCCACTGTCACAAGGGACGTCCATTCAGAGACTTTTCTCCCGGCCAAAGTTCGTCTTCCCACAGACTGTCTGATTTATTTCTCTGCAACCCCAGGAATTAAGGGACTGAGAGGCCGGTCAGATATTTTCCAATCCCTTCAGAGTGAGCGCATCCCCAGCTGCTGACCCCTAGCTTCAGGATTCAGGGAAATTACCTGCCTATCTATGCCTAAATCCACAGGTCAGTTATTGCTCAGCGTTTTATGAATCACCGTCAGGCTCAATTTGTTTTCTGTGTGGACGCCTATGGACAGGGAGTAGGAAAATTCACCACGGACCTTAACCCCAAGCCCTGGGAACAACCAGCAGAGGAGACTGATCGATACGGTGCCATGGTAACCCCAAAGCCGACACTTCTAGAAACAAGCACCGGCTATTCAGGGTGCTGGTGTGTGTGATGTCTTGGTGTGTGTGATGCTGGTCCTTCTGCTCCCGGGGGCCACCTGGCTTAAAGCTGTGGCGTCTTTGCAGTGGGAAGTTGCTGCGAGGAAACTTAGCTCAGAAGGAAAGGAGAGAAACTTGGTGTGTATGTGTGTGTGTGTATGTCTTGGTGTGTGTGTGTATGTCTTGGTGTGTGTATGTCTTGGTGTGTGTATGTCTTGGTATGTGTGTATGTCTTGTCTTGGTGTGTGTATATGTCTTGGTGTGTGTGTATGTCTTGGTGTGTGTGTCTGGTCTTGGTGTAGGAAGTGAATCAGGCACCTCTTTCTATCTCCAATCATTCCACTCTCTTCAATTTGAGAAGAGAAATCTCTTCATTTCTTGGTATGAAGCACTTGCCCATTCTTTCACTCTTTCATAGGAATTTATGCTTAAAGAATTTGTAGGTGTGATCCAGCTGTAGGTATGGAGAAACTTTGTCGGGGTAGAGGGGCTAAAACAGGGGAGACCAAGAAAGGCGACTTTCAAAAAAAAGGCCTTGGGAAAATGGGTAGAAGGCTGATGGCTGGACTCCAGTGCAAATGGTAAGTGAGTCTTAGAGAAGACTGGGTGTGTGGGACTCACCCAAGTGCTCAGGAAGCAAAACCTTGGATGCTAAACCTGCCTGGTTGTGCGGAGGAGTCTCCTAAAGGCCAGAAGTCGCATGCAGGAGAGTCTGAGGAGTCCTGAGTGGGGTCCGAGGTACCAGAAATTGCCCAGAGCTACCTGACCAGCTCCAAGCCCAGGTGTGCTGACAGGGGTGGGGTCCCAGGGCAAACGCTGCCAAATGCTTTTGACACCATGTTTCTGAAGCTCAGCAAAGCATTTGACATGCTCTGCCATGGCACATTTTTCACTTACTTAGCAAACGTTCATTCCTATGTGTATTATGAAATAGATCAAATAAAACACACACCCTGGGCCAGGCATTATACTCCGTTACTTAGCTCAGTGCTGTGACCTAGAAGCAAATGGGGAGATCTGATGGCCCCAAAGTCTCTAAGAGAAGCAGAAAGTGAGCTCTCTGTTCAGTCTGTGTCCAGGCTCTGAGGGTGCACAGCCTGTCCACCCCCTGGTCTCTGCCATCTTCTGGAACCGTGCCTTGCCTGCCATAGTCTCTCATATTGCCCCCGCTTTCCTCATCTACCCTCTTCATTCTTGGCTCTTGCTGTCCTGTGCCTTCATGCCTATGCCCAGTGTCTGGCTGCCTGGGAGGAGTAAGGAGGGGGTGGTGGGAAGGAAACTTCCCACATGCAGGTTAGGCTGGGGGTGAGTTAGCAAATTAGAAAATCAAGATCCGTTTTAATAACATATGTGATTGCTGGAAATAGACCATTAAATGTAAGTGGTCATTATTATTTTAAGGGGCTATAAATCTGAGCCAAAAGCAATAAAATGAAGATTAGATGCAAGCTCATGCATGTAGGTGCACAAATAGATTGTCTGAATCTCAGATAGCGGACAGGGAGGCAATACAGACATCCCCACCCATTTTGGTAGGTGAGAAATCAGTATTTTAAGATGTCATGGTGAATATGGTCTGGGGGCTTTGACATTCTTGGGGGTTCAGCCATGTGGGCACTATGGCCCGAGGTATATATGGTCCATCCTGAAAGTTTCTAACCCCGCTTACATCACGACAGTGATAATTATGAAAGTTTCTAACTTCACTTGCATCATGACAGTGATAATTCGGGGCTTGCAGTCAGAAGAGGGGTCTTGGGATGTGGGGGGCCATGGCATCAAACCTTGTAGAATGGGGTGGTCACATGGCCAAGACCTGAGGCTGGTGAGGGCCACTGAGCCCTGGAGTGGAGTGGGAGCATTTCCCATTCACGCTGCAGAGAAAGGTCAAGCTTGTTCTCTGTCACCCTGGGGGCTGCTCCTGTCTGTTACTGGGTCTGTGAAAGAGCTGCAAGACCAGCAGGGGGCAGAGGCCTCTGGGCTGAGCCCCCTCCAGCCAGCAACCTACAGGTAACCTCAGCTACCTCCCCACTGGGTCTCCATTACCTCCGCAGGAAGGACATGGTTGGGCCTCTTGAGGCCTGAATCACAGAATTGGGGCTCTGTAGCGATTCTAAATGTCAGTAATCCTAGAACCATTGTGGGATCCAGAGCAGAAAGAAAGCAGAACTTCCTTTGGGATATTGGAGGACGGGGAGTTGTTCAGATACCAGCACAGAGGGAAAATAGAAGACAGTGGAAAACAGCATCTTGAGTCGCGTGCATCTATACTCGGAACTGGTGGGTTCCAAGTGAATTAGCCCTAGCCCCTGGAGTCAGGCCTGTGGACGCACAGAATCTTCCCATCTCTGAGCTACTATGAACATTCTTGCCTTTCCCCCACAGAGGGCTTTCCACCCTCCTTTACTCTCCTGCCTCTGCGTGGGCTTTGGAAAATGTCTCTTTTGTGTTGCCTTGCAAAAAATCTTTGGCTGATTACATCTGAAAAAAAAAAATCTTTCCAGTCACTACTTCTCCTTTTATGACCCTATAGCATTTGAAATAGAAAAGACTATTTCTCCCCTTGGCAGAGGGGTGGAACAAAGAGTCAGATCTCTCAGCTCCTGCCTCCTGGATTGAAAGCATGACCCCAGTGGTCCCCAACAGAGCTGATGCAGGGAATGCAGCTCTGCTCTCAGGCGCCCAGAGTAAGCTCTGGCAGCAGTGTGTCTCTGCATTTGCAGAGGCGCATCATTACTGGGGCATGCGTACCTCCTCCCTGACATAATACAACATTGCCCTGCGTAAGATTTTAGCCATGGATAATTTTGCCCCAGATATCAAAGCAAATACACCAGCTAATACTGTTTCTTTCCATTTTGCATCCCTTCTGGTGCCTTCTGTGCTGCCCTGGCTATTTCAAGCAAGTGTGGAGCCAGAGCTTATGTCTGGGGAGCCCCTGGCCCTGAAACGTCTGCATGGGGCCGAGCCGAATGGCAGAGATAATCAAACTGGAGCAGAAGGGCCCAGGCACAGGGTTTGCTTCTGTTTGGAAGTCAGCTCAGGGCAGAGATACAGACTTGGTATCTTTGACCCCGGCCCCTCCTGTGCCCCACCCAGCAGAAGCAAATGAGGAGCCCTCACTAGCTGATGAATGAGGCCGTTGCCATCAGCCTTCACAGTCTCAATCATACAGAGTAAGCACAGAAAAAAAAAATCGCATGTGATAGATTTTTCATCTTATTCTGGCCTGAGATTGTGATTGCCACTGTGATATTTTATAAGACACATAAGAGTCTTGTTAAAAAACCATTCGCCCCAGGGCCAGAGCCTTAGTACCGATGGGAGGGCCCATGCCTTGCAGGTGGCCAACCTGGGTTTGATCCCAGCACCCCATATGGTCTCCTGAGTCTCACCATGAGTGATCCTGAGCATGACTAGGAGTGGTCCAAAAGCAAAACCAATAAAAGACACAAAACTTTTCCTCATTACATATTTTGCATCACCCCCACACATTCAGTGATCTGTTGCCTCTTTCAGCGGCCAAAGAGATCACTCTTCTCTCTGGCCTGAATCTAAAGAGGGATGGACAGCTAGTCATGTTATCTCCCTAATATTGATTTCATGGTTTTCCGAGGCGGGCTGTAATGGCTGATGGGTAGTTGCCATCCAGCTGGTCTATCGATGGTGTGCTACCCCGTCTGGATTCATGGGATCGATCTGCCATCTCTGATGGTGGAGGTGGGGAACCACAAAGTGCACTTTTGGAGAAATTCTCGTCAGAGGTTTTCTTCTCTCCGAACCAGCCTTTCCTCGTCCCTTCATAAATTATTCGAGGGACCAGCCATCAGATCCTGTAGCTCTCCTCACAAGGGCTCGTCTTGCAGTGCGGAGAAATTTCCCCACCCGTCTAGGTTCTTTTGGCTACTCCAGAAAGGAATTGACACACACACAGATGAACCTGGCAAACGGTGACTGCCTCAACGTGTCTGAGTGTTGCAGGGTGCTCTGCTGTCACTGTGCTATCTAAGCAAAGCAAAGGGGTGTGCCACTGGGAGGAACGGTAGGGGCTAGAGAGATAGTATGGGGGGGTTAGACACCTGCCTTGCATGTAATTGACCGTGGTTCAATTCCCAGCACCCCATATGGTCTCCTGAGCCCCACCAAGAGTGATCCCTGAGTACAGAGCCAGAGTCAGCCCTGAACACAGCCAGGTGCGACCCAAGAACCAAAAAATAAAGTTAAAAATAAACTCATGTTCTGGGTCTGGAGCAATAGTACAGCAGGTAGGTCACTTGCCTTGTACATGGCTGACCTGAGTTCAATCTCTGGCGTCCTGCATGGTCCCACAAGCACTGCCAGGAGTAATTCCTGAGTGCAGAGCCAGAAGTAACTCTTGAACATCACTGGATGTGGCCCAAAAAAGCAAAAACCAAAATGCATTGTTATAGGCAGGGGTAGGAGTGAAGAGTGCCTCCCCAGTCTCTGAGCCCTTCACAATCTTCGCCTCCAAATAATCCTACAGCAGAGTGTCAGATCCTGGGGCAGGGGGTCTGCCCTGGTCTCTCCCACAGTCATGGGCCTCTAGTAGACGAGCTGTTCCTCTCAGCTCCCTCTCTCTGAGCAGCCAGCACTGTTTAGATCCTGACTGCAGCCTCATCCCACACAAAGGATCCCTTGGACTCTGAATGGATAGGGGTGGCCAGACCTGGGATAACATGCCAGAGCTGGGGAACTGCAGTGGACACTAGAATTATGGATCCCACTGCTGTGGTCACAGGATTCACCGATTCCAGAAATGTTTCCTGCCAGGCTGTGTTCCAGGCATTGAGGGCCATGTGGGCGAGAAGACTGCTGTGACCTGAGAGTCCCCTAGACAGGCCAGCCCTGGTCTTGGTCTTCCCTAGACAAAGCTCCATTCTTTGCCCTGCACCCACAGTCCAGGTACCTGCAGTACAGTACTGACTAGAGTTCAGGGCAGATGAGGTCATGCACAGGAATACTCAGGGCCACCTGGTCATGGGGTCTTTGTCCTAACGCAGAATTGTGGACTCTGGACTCTGGAATCATTTTTTCCTGGGTCCTAGAAAGCCACGATAACTGCCCCATTGTCTTAAAAACACTCCCCTTTGTCTGGAAAAGGATGAGGAGAGGGGGTGAAGGGGGCTGGGGTGACAAATCTAGGAACCAAGATTACCTGGTAAGGTTTGAAGCACAATGCTGCATTGTTCTGCACATAGCCGAGACAAAAGGCTGTGCTATTAAAAAAAATCCCAGATCAACTTCCCTTGCTGGTAGGGGTGAATCCCCACGCCTGCCCTCCCTCGCAAGTGTGCGAGCACACACACACACACACACACACACACAACTCCAAAAAGCCACAAAGGGGTTCTTTGCCTACTTCCACTTTCAGTAGCCTCCCTCTCAGGTCCCCAGTGCTCATGTGTTTGTATTTGACAAAAGTCATCAGAATGGCACATTCAAAATCGGGTGCGATGTTTATGGACAGTCAAAATCAGTCAATCCCGTCTGAAAAGTAGAAAATAAATGCAACACTCAATTCGATGTTCCATTACAATTTTTGCATCTGTCTCCAGCCTCTGACATTTGCACTCCCACATATTTCTTTGGAGTCAGTAGGAATAAACAGTTAGCATCGAAAGCTTTCTGTAGTAGGACTCTGTTCAGCCCAGAATAGACTTGCAGTGCCCCCCACCCATTCCTGCTATTTTGAGATAAAAAACAAAAAAGAAAGAAACTGCAGCCTGATTCATGTTCTGCATACATAGTCTTGTGCAGTCTAAAGACTCAGATAAACCCCAGCGTGCAGAGCCTTCACGGGGGCGAAGCATAGTTGAGGAATCTGTTGTTATTTTTTTTCCTTTGATAAAGTGAGAAAAAAAAATCTGGTTTCCATCATGCCCAAGGCAGACAAGCATCCAATATTTGGATACAAATCTTCTTTCCAAGCATTTCTCTTCTGTTGCCTTTTTCTGCTTCTTTGTGCTAACCCAGCCCATCTTGCATTCTCAGCCCCATTGTGGTAGAAAATTCATTGGCACTGTCCAGCTCTGTTGGGGTCACCACGCGTTCCTGACATGGCCCAGTCCTTTGTTTGGGGCTATGCTAAGTGTGAAAACAGACCAGGTGGCCTCTGAATTGTGCTCTGGGGAGCCCAAAGATAGAGGGAGTGAACTGAGCCTGGAAGGGGCTGTGTCGGGAGCCTGAGGGGGTCCTGGAGCAGCTTGCCCAAGCAGTAGCCATTTCTGTAAGAGGCCCAACAGTGGGGTCCTATGGCAAGTTCATGTACGCCCACATTGATCTGGAGGGAGGAGTGTCTCGGCAGACAAAGCAGTACAAGAGACCCCCAATTGGTGGCCCTTGGGATGCACAAGTAGCCTTGCATGCAGAGACGTGGGGGTGGGGACCCGAGGGGTGTCTCTGTGCTGCTGCATGCAGGGCTGATTGGCTGGCCTGAGGGGACCTACCCCACACAGCCCCAGGAGACTCTCAGGGGTCCCCACCCTCCCAAAGCTCTTGGCGTAGGAATAACAGCAAGAGAATTCATTGTGCCCTGATTGCAGCTAAGGGCTTCCTCCCAGCTCCCCTTCTAAGCATTGGATTCTCCGAGTTAACCCTGTGCACTTCCCGGGCGCTGTTGTGAAGGATCCGTTCGTGTTCCTTCCTTACTGAGACGGAAGCTGGGGACCAATGTCATCCTTGCCGTCTCCCCAGCTGCCCAATGGCTCAGAACCAGAGCGACAGAACACACGGGAGCAGGCCCATGGGGTGATTCTCTATGGGCTTCCCTTGACCTTTGAGCCAGTGTGAATGTGTCTGCCATCTGATCACTTCTTTTTGTTTTTTGGGTCACACCCAGCGATGCTCAGGGTTACTCCTGGCTCTGCGCTCAGGAATCACTCCTGGCACTGCTTGGGGACCATGTGGGATGCCGGGGATCGAACCCGGGTCAGCTGCAGGCAAGGCAAACGCCCTACCCACTGGACTATTGCTCCGGCCCCTGATCACTTTTCTTCCATGGAAAAGGTACATGACTCAGAGGTTTGGGGAGATAGCACAGGGGGTGATCCTGGCTTCCTAGATACCCCCGCACTTCCGCATCCTCACATTGAAACACAAACCCAGTTGAGAATCAGCAAAAGGGACCCTCAGACCCTCTGAGCACCTCTTGGGAGGCCTCATTTCCCCAGTGACTGACCATTTCCCCCTGAGTGCAGTGCCTCCCCCCAGCCCCCCACAGCCCAGCCCAGAGTGAGGGGTGACTGTCGCCCGGTACAGGTGTTGTAACACCAGCTCTGAGCTTGGTGTTCAAGTTATTAGCAAGGCCTTGCGTTCCAACTCTATAACCAGAAACATCAATCCAGGCACTCATCCTTCATCCTGAATGACCATAACGTGCCTGTGCGGCTGCGCATACAGATGCTGGGGTCGTTGGTGTTGTGTTGGTATCGCTCTGACTCTAGACCTCCTGTTTAAAGCTCACTATTGATGTACTTCAATTTGCCATTTTTTCCCACCTCTGGGATCATAAGATCTTTCTACTCAGTCATCCAAAATCCATCATCAGGACCAAAAGAGCGTCCTGGGCAGGAGAGAGAGAACACAGCATTAAGGGTTATTGCCTGGCATGTAGCAGGCCTTGGTTTGAACCCTGGTGCCACATTTGAGACCTGAGTCCCTCGGTGAGTGATCCTGGATATCAGAGCACTTCAAGGGGAAGGAGGGAGGGAGAGGGAGGGAGGAGGGAGGAGGGAGGAGGGAGGGGGAAGGGAGAGAGGGAGGAAGGAGTGAAGGATGGAAGGAAGAAGGAAGAAAGAAGGAAGGAAGAAGGAAGGAACTATAAAACTCTTCCGTGTGCAGTGGAGGCCTGTGACCTCACAGTTGTCATCTGGGAAACAGGGGTCAGTACTGTGACCTTGACCTGCTGCACAGTGTATGGGCACTCTGATAAGCTGCTGGCCAGGCTGTGTGCAGGTAGGTGGCTCCTGAGTGCTGGCCATCTCTGCCCTGGATTCCATTTAGTCAAGACCCCCGAGGCAAACCCCTTTGAGAAAACGGCTATGCATTGCCCGCTCATTGGGCAAGAACTGACATTTATCTTGATTCTCCTGCTTTTGTGTTTTCCGGAAATTGATCCGAGGGTTCTCCTTGCCATGCCCTCACAGATGCCCCACAGGGCTTTTAGACTCGATGCTTGTATAAGCATCCTCTCCTGGGGAGCCCCCTTTCTGGGATACTTTCCCAGCAGCCCCTCCCTCAAGGAGCCTGTGATCATCTCCATGATGTCCCACTTCCGGCCTTTGACAAAACACCCATGAACTTCTTGTGCTCTGAAATTTTCTTTTCCTTTCTTTCTTCCTTCCTTCCTTCCTTCCTTCCTTCCTTCCTTCCTTCCTTCCTTCCTTCCTTCCTTCCTTCCTTCCTTCCTTCCTTCCTTCCTTCCTTCCTTCCTTCCTTCCTTCCTTCCTTCCTTCCTTCCTTCCTTCCTTCCTTCCTTCCTTCCTTCCTTCCTTCCTTCCTTCCTTCCTTCCTTCCTTCCTTCCTTCCTTCCTTCCTTCCTTCCTTCCTTCCTTCCTTCCTTCCTTCCTTCCTTCCTTCCTTCCTTCCTTCCTTCCTTCCTTCCTTCCTTCCTTCCTTCCTTCCTTCCTTCCTTCCTTCCTTCCTTCCTTCCTTCCTTCCTTCCTTCCTTCCTTCCTTCCTTCCTTCCTTCCTTCCTTTCTTTCTTTCTTTCTTTCTTTCTTTCTTTTTTTGGCTTTTTGGTTCATACATGGCAACGCTCAGAGGTTACTCCTGGCTCTGCGCTCAGGAATTTCTCCTGGAGGGAGCTTGGAGGATGATATGCGATGCCAGGAATCGGACCTGGGTTGGCCGTGTGCTAGGCAAATGCCCTACCCGCTGTGCTATCACTCCGGCCCCCTGAAATCTTCTTATGTGTGTTTTTACCACAACTTCAAACAGCAAAAAGGACACCAGAAATCTCCAAGGCTTAGCAAACCCAAACAGAAACAGGTTTGAAACCTGAGACCGCACTCCACCTCCTGCTGGCCTCGCTGTCCAGGTTTCTCTTGCCATCCACTGTCCAGTGCCACGCTGACCTTTAGTGCTCTCGCTGGCTCAGGGATCTCTTCCTGCTCACTCTCTGTGCCCCTGCCCATGTCCTCTTGGCCCCCATCTTCCCTCTGTCTCCTGACTACGCCTCTCCTAGTTTTGACTTGGCTCATAATTCTCCTGCGGGGGCAGGTCCTGGGCTTCTCCGACTCTCAGTGGCACTTGCAAAATCTTTGCTAGCTCCAACAACTGAGCAAGTCTTCCTGGTCTCAGACCTTTGTAGTACATGACAGAAATCTGATTTGATGTCTGTGGACCCAAACCATCACAGGATCACAGCACACTGCTGGTTGTTTCCAGAAAATCCAGACTAAAGATTCAGACCAGAAGGAAGCTACAGAAAGGAGAATAGAGCTTGCTTGTGAAATGAATTCTCTGCAGCCCAGTTTTCAGAGGGTCTAGAATCCGGAGCAGAGGGTGTGATTGATGCCTACTTGTAGGAGGGTTTCCCGTCCTGGTGAGCAAAGCGTGTGGTCACCTACATGTGACAAGCCATCTGCCCACTCTGGGTGGCCCACAGGGGTGACCTGATTCAGCCCACAGTGGGCGAGGTGATTGGGCCACTGTGCATGGAGATTCTGCATAGACTGGCCAACCTGAGGTGGAGTTGGGGGGACTGGAAAGGCAGGGGTGGGGTCAGAGCTAGGAAAGCCTGGGATGGTGGTGAGGGGCACGTCCGCCTCCCTGGATCAGGATCAAATTTTTTGGGGGTCACCCCGGCGGCGCTCAGGGGTTACTCCTGGCTCTGCACTCAGGAATCACTCTTGGCGGTGCTCAGGGGACCATATGGGATGCCGGGGATCGAACCGGGCCGGCACAGGCCGGCCGCATGCAAGGCAAACGCCCCTACCCGCTGGGCTATCGCTCCGCCCCACGTCCGCTCCCTGGGAGGCCACGGTGGACATGAGTGAACAGCAGTGGGTTCCAGAACCAGGCAAAGGAATATTAGGAGGCAAGTGAAATGACAGTAGTGTCCAGCTCTAGCAGGAACTCAGACATGAAGGGAGCAGACAAGGAGCAGTGACCGTGGAGGGGAGAATGGACATGGGAAGGAAGAGCTCATGGAGCTGGGGGGAATGACCAGCTGGTCTCATCCTGCCTGAGTTGCAGGTGGGAGAGAGGCAACTCCTGTGGCGACTACGGCTTGGGGCGCTGTGCTGTTCCTGTGCTCGAAATAAAGCCCGTCTCCCTCGGAGTCGTCCGTCACCCAGCCTTTGGATGGTCCAGGCTCATGCTCTAGAATACTCACTCCGGAATAAGTGTTCCAGCACACGTGTTCGGAATAAGTACTCCAGCACATGTGTTCCGGAGTAAGTGCTCCAGCACACGTGTTCCGGAATAAGTGCTCCAGCACGCATGTTCCGAATAAGTGCTCCAACATCCATGTTCTGGAGTAAGTGCTCCAGCATGCATGTTCCAGAGTAAGTGCTCCAGTACTTGTGTTCTGGAGTAAGTGCTCCAGCACGTGTGTTCCAGAGTAAGTGCTCCAGTACTTGTGTTCCGGAGTAAGTGCTCCAGCACGTGTGTTCCAGAGTAAGTGCTCCAGCACACGTGTTCCAGAGTAGGTGCTTCAGCACGTGTGTTCCGGAGTAAGTGCTCCAGCACACGTGTTCCAGAGTAGGTGCTCCAGAGTATAAGATCACCAGATGCATGAATTAGAAGGTGCTAGAGAACGGTGAAGCAGTCACAGAAGAGGGAGGGAGAATTTACTCCCCGGGCTCGTCTGCTGTGTCAAAGGAGGAAGGGAGGTGACAGTAGCCCCCAAGTCTCGCCACCACCAGAATGAAAGAATCAGCACGTGAGTGGCTCCACCTGGAGCCCATGTACTCCAGGACTCAGCTCTGCCTCCCGGCCCCCTCCCGCACTGTCCTTGATGAGAAAGGGAGGGGAAAGGGGGTGAGGGGCAGGGGGTGGTCCAGCCTTCCTCACTGGTGTCAGTACAGACTTTGGGGCAGATAGATGCACCTTCTACACCCAATTTGTCTTGACTTAATAGAGGGGAAAATGTGGAGATTCTGCCCCCCACATCCAAAGTGACTGGTCAGCAATGGAAGGGACAGGCAGCATCTTTGTGAGAGAAATGAAACCTTTTGGGAAACTCTGAACGTTTCCTTAAACTTTCCCTGTTCCTTCAGAAATCTCACAGAGACCATTTCCATTTATTCAGAGTCAGGTATGTCTGCCATGTCCCATTTTTTGCCTTGTGCATTTTTTGTTTGCTTTTGTTTTTTGGTCCAGACCCAGCAGTGTACCGGGCTTACTCCTCGCTTCATGCTTAGGGAGCACTCTTTACGGAGCTTGGGGAAACATGTGCAGTGAGAGGGATCAAACTGGGGTCCGCCACATATAAGGCCAATGCCTTCCCCACTGTACAATCTTCCTGGCCTTGTGTGCGCTTTAACAGAGGATGAAGAGGAGCGAAGAGAGTTCTTGAGTCCTACTCTCTACATCAGGAACTACTTCCAGGACCCAGGGGAATCCTCCGTGATGGGGTTCCTTTGTTGAGTATCATATACTTCGGAGCACAGACACCTCAGAGTCATGGTGACTTTCAACCACTTTGTAGCCTTAGCCTCTGTAGAAAGAATTCTCCAGATGTGAAACATTTCAATCCAGTTTCTTGGGGAAGAGGCTCTTTAGAGAGGGTGACTGAGTTTCAGTAGCTCTAAGGAGAATCCTTAGAACTGGGGGAAGTTCCACAGCCCTGGGCGGGCAGGATTGGAGAGAGAAGCAGAGTTTATCCCATCTGAAGCTTTGGGCCGAGTTCAAGGGCAGGCAATGGGAACAGGATGACAAACAGCAGCCTCAGAGCCCTCATAAACAAGCACATGGAGCTCAAGCCCCTCTAGGCCAAGATCATCTGCACCATGTCAACCACACTCCTCCGGGCTCTTTTAGAAGCTCATAAGAAAAGAGACAGGAGATAGAGAACCTAATGGAGCAGGGGGCACGTCAGCAGGTCCTCAGAGGATCAGCTACTCTGTAGATCTCACTCAAGTCAACAGAGAAGGCACCTTCATTGCTCATCAATGAAAGCATTTAAGGGGCCCCTGCTATGGACATAGTTGAATTAGGGGCCCCCAACCTGGGAAGGAGTCCTAGAGTGACTGACCCCTTTCTGTATCCCAACATACATGGGAGAAAAAAAATCTTCATTAGATTGTAAAGGATCCAAAAATGTGTTAACGAAGTTCAGAGGAGACTCAACGCCCTGCATCATTGCTCAATTTGTGTGAGACCACGCTCCAAGTGGAACCCACGTTTCTGTGTTCCAGGTTTGGACCAAGGGAGATTTCAGCCTGTACTGAACAGGTGACTAAGTATCTTGTTTTTATTTATTTATTTTATTTGTTTATGTATTTATTTTGCTTTTTTGCATCACACCAGGTGATGCTCAGGGTTACTTCTAGCTCTGCACTCAGGAATTACTCCTGGACGTTGCTTGGGGAACATATAGGATGCCGGGGACTGAACCCAGATCAGCCATGTGCAAGGCAAATGCTCAACCCGCTGTACTATCGCTCCAACGCCCCCCATTTTTAATTATATCACCATGAGATAGACAGTTACAAAGCTGTTCATGATTGAATTTCAGTCCTACAGTGTCCCTACACCCATCCCTCCACCAGTGTACATTTCCCAACACCAATGTCTCCAGTTTCCCTCCCCACCCCAACCCATCTATGGCAGGCACTTTTCTTTTTTGTTGTTATTATTGTAGTTGTTGTTGTTGGTAATTTTTTAAATTTTTATTATACTACCGTGAGATATACAGTTACAAAAGTGTTCATATTTGGGTTTCAATCATACAATGTTCCAGCACTCACTCATCCCTCTACCAGTGCCCATTTCCCACCACCAATGTCAGATGATTCCCCCTTTCTTTCTTTCTCTGTCTGTCTGTCTGTCTGACTGACTCTCTCTCTCTCTCTCTCCCCCAAGGCATTATGGTTTGCAATATAGGTCCTGAAAGGTTACCATGTATATCTCTTTACTTTACCCCCTTTCAGCACTCAGTTCTTGTCTAGAGTGATCATTTCCAGCTATGTTTAACCTGGGGCAAAAAGCACAGGGTCCCTGTCCTCAAGACCGGAAATCGCGGCTGCCAGAACCATGGGGAGTCCCTCTGAGGAGGTGTGGGGGTCCCCGAGTGTGGGTCTAGGAAGCAGTCAATTCTAGACAGAGTTTCTCAGCAGTCCCACCAGCATCTGCAGATAATAGCCCCCACCCAAGACAGGCACATGTCCCTGCCCTTTAGATACAGGTTCCTCTAACCCTGTTATCCCAAAGCAGAAACACTGGGTTTGGGTGATGTGGCCTTTGCATTAGCCGTTATGAGCAGATACGTGAACCTCCCCAGATGCCCCGAATCAACTAACAAATGTCCCAAGTGGAACACGCTACTTTCAGATGCTGGGGGGGGAACCCGCAAAATCCACTTTCAAGCTCTCCCATCATGAATGGCAAATTGCCCCTCATGGCAATTCACGGCAAGCTAGCCGGAAAGATTCCAAGTGGAAACAGGGACCGAGAAGAGCAAAATGGATCCAAGCAGGGCCAGCTGGGGCTCATCTGTGGCGATCAAAGGACATGGGCAACTCTGGCGGGGGAAGGGGGCTGTGAGTTTTCATTTTCTGTCGAACAAAGGCCCAGGGACTCTCTCCATACGCTGCTCAGGGGAGCTCCTTTCTCCGCTGTGACTGTGACTATGCGAGCTTAGTGCTTATTTTCCCAGCTGAGCACATTCTCTACTCTGTTATTGCTCTCCACTCCCGGGGCTGCCCGGCATCTCCCTCTCCACTCCGAAGGTGCAAATTACAGAGGCTGGTGAGCTTGGAGAAAGCAGCCTTCACTCAGCACAGGAGGGACTCACTGTCTACCGCAATCACTGCACGCTTGTCTGAGACAGGACGGGCTCTAAATGCCTCATGGGTGTGATTGCATGAATCTCTTGTCTCAAACCTGTGACTGCAAATCCCAGGCTTGTGCGGGAGATAAATCTGCCTGGCAAAGATAGTTTTCTGGAGAATTGAGGATTTCATTCTTTTGGCCTGAGCACATTTCAATGTTTCTAGCCGAGTGTCTGTGTTGAGTGTCTGTCTTTAGCACTGGCACCCTAAATTAAGGCTTCATGGGTCTCCTAGGTACTGGTATCTTCATGGGTCCTTTCTCTGTAGAAACCTCAGAAGAGAGGCCTGGGACCCAGCTCTGAGTGACAGAACAGGCGCCTTGCATGTTCGCGATCCGGGTGTTGATCTTCACCACCGCATGCTACCCCATCCCCATAACCCCCAGCACTTGTGGCCCTTGCTACAAGTTACAACAACAACAAAAAAAATACCAAAATATACTGTAAAGGAGACTGGATGAGGAGAGAATAAGTACTTATCCTACTGAAATGGAGTTTGCGTATAAGAAACACTTGGGGAAATTGAGATACTTCCAAGACCAGGCAAAATGGGGGGCCAGGAGGATGGGTCAATGGTTGGAATCTACCAAGTGTGTGTGGGGTGGAGGGTAGGTAAGACAGAGAAGGGACTAGATATCACTAAATGCTAGACTAGAAGTGAGTATTGAAAGTAGATAAAGGGATATACATAATGACCCTTCAGTGTTTTTATTGAAAACTACAATGTGTGTATGTGAGAGAGAGAGAGAGAGAGAGAGAGAGAGAGAGAGAAGTGCCTGCCATAACATGGAGAGGATCATGCTGAGTGAAATTAGCCAGAGGGAAAAGGACAACTATAGAATGACTGCATTTATTTGAAGGATATAAAAAATTAACATGATACCAATATCCAAGGCCAGACAAAACATGGATCAGGAGGGCTTTTTTAAAATAATATTTTATTATACCACTGTGAGATATACAATTACAAAGATGTTCATGTTTGGGTTTCAGTCATACAGTGTTGGATCAGGAGGTCTTATCAATGGGTAGAACGTACTGCAAATGTGTGGGAGTCAGAGGTTGGGCAATACCGAGAAAGGAACAGTGTACTAATAATTATGGTAAATAATAACACCAGCGTAGAACTGAGCATTGAAAGTAGGCAAAAGGATATACATGATAACCTCTAAATGTATGTATTGCAATCCACAATGTGTAAGAGAAGGGAGAGAGAGAGAGAGAGAGAGAGAGAGAGAGAGAGAGAGAAAGAGAAAGAAGAAAAAGTGTACGCCATAGAGGCAGGCCGAGTCACAGGGTGGCGGGGGAATAGGGACATGTACTTTGGTGGGAAATGTATATTGGTGAAGGGAGGGAAATTGGGACATTGTATTACTGAAAACCAATCATGTAACAACTTTGTAACTGTGTATCTCACAGTGAGTCAATAAAAAATAAATTTAAAAATATGAACATCCACAGAGGTGCTCTCCTAGGTCCTGGTCTCCAGCCAGGGGTTACTAATCCAGACCTAGGGTGGGTGGGGGCAGACTTCCTACGCCATCCCACCCCAAGAAACCAGCCATGCCCTGCCTCAGTCTCAGCCCCAAGGACCTTTCTCCTCCCTGGCAGGAATGTCAAGTGAGAAGAGAGAAAGAGCTCTTGGTTGCACAAATCAATCCTTCTGTCACTGTCACTGTCTTCCCGTTCATCATCGATTTGCTCGAGCGGGCCCCAGTAACATCTCCATATGTCCTGTCTCATGCTAGTAGAGCCCAAGGGCATCTGCTTGCTCCAGGAACATAAAGAGCCTCAATCCATTCGGAATGAGGTCTATAATTGCTACTGGTATTTGGCATATCAAATACAACACGGGTAGCTTGCCAGGCTCTTCCGTGCAGGTAGCATACTCTTGTAGGCATCTCTAAGTCCAGCATTTACTGATGAACCACATGGCTGCTTGGGGCCGCGAGCCAGGCTGTGATAGGCTGGTCTGCAGGGTGGAGTTCTGTCAAGAGAGAAGTCGGATGTGGAAAATGGAGGCTCTCATGGAGTGGGGGGTCGTCTGGCTTGTTGCGAGGCTCTGCTGGAGTGGTGGGCCAGGGCTAAAACCCACCATCCCTCCCGGGCGCCTCGTGAGCAGCTGGTCACAGGGAAAGCCAGTAGCAGCTCTGCCCCATGTCTGTGAGTCTCTCATGCCAATCCATCTGACTGCCTGGAAATACAACAGTGGGTTAACACACTCACCAAGCCTGTAGCATGTATGAGATCTGCAACCCTTCTGTTCCCCCAAGCCCCCGATTCTCTACACACCAAGAAACTAGAGTCCAAGACCCCACACTAGTCTCTCCCTCTTTGGGGGAGTTTTGGGGGCCACAACTAGTGGCGCTCAGGCTTTGCACTCAGGAATTACTGCTAGAGGTGTTCAGGACCATATGGGATGCCAGAGATTGAACCCCAGTTGACTGCATGCAAGGCAAACCCCCCTACCCTCTGTACTATCACTCTGGTCTTCCCAAACTAATCTTTGTTTTTCTTTTGTGGCCACACCAGGCAGTGCTCAGGGGTTACTTCTGGCTGTGCATCCATAAATTGTTCTTGGGGCTAAGGCACTATCTGGGATGCACCTTTTTTTTTTTTGGGGAGGCGGGGTTGGTTTGGCGCCACACCTAGGAGTTGCTCAAGGGTTACTCCTGGTTCTGCACTCAAGAATTACTCCTGGTTCCGCACTCAAGAATTATCCCTGGTAGGTAGTGCTTCGGGAAACCATATGTTCTTTGTTTTTGTTTTTTTTGCTTTTGGGGCCATACCTGGCAATTCTCAGGGATTACTCCTGGCTCTATATTCAGAAATAACTCCTGGCAGTGCTTGTGGGACCATCTGGGGTGCCAACGATTGAACTGGGGTCGGCAGCATGCAAGGCAAACATCCTACCCCTATGCTATCACTCTGGCCCTTTGAGGATGCCAGGTTTGAACTAGATCTGCCAAGAGCTGAGGCAAGTACCCTACCCACTATACAACCTCTGCCCGCCTCTGCAACCTCCCTTCCTCCAAACTAGTCCTGACTAGAATACCCTTCCTCCATGGCTTGGGAAAAGATCAAGGGGAAAAAAAGGTTAAATCACTCTCTTTATGGTTGGCTATCATTTAACATGGAGTCTTATAAAAAAAAAAAAAAGTAAACTCCCAGAGAAGCAGAGCATACAGAAAATGATTATTTTTTAGCACTCCATTTCAATTTGGTGATTTGTGTGCCCTGGATTCTATTTCAGCTCAAAAACAAATGTGAGTAAAATTCCGGTGAGAAGACCGTCCTGTGCTCATTGTCCACTTAGGGGAAGCTCCGACCTCACACCAGGGTACAGAGGTTCTCAGGACTCAGGCCTCAAGGGGTTCAACTGGCAAGCTGATCTGAATCTCGAAAATATAGTCGTGTTCCTTTTAAACATGTTATTTTTTGTTTTGTGGTTTGGGGGGCTACAATCAGTGATGCTCAGGGGGTTACTCCTGGCTCTGCCTGCACTCAACAATTACTGCTGGTGGTGCTTGGGCTACTGTATGGGATGCCAGGGGATCAAACCGGATCGGCTGTGTGCAAGGCAAATGCCCCACCTGCAGTAACTGTCACTGCAGTCCCAGAACCTGTAGTTCTTAGTCCTGAAAAATAGCACCCTGTGGCAGAAGCCAGAGGCTGAAGAGAAGGAGTTCCAGTTCTCTAGTCCCTGTCTGAAAACCAGGAAAGCGTTTTTTAAACGTTTTTAAAAACATTTTTAAAAGGTGGGAAATCGTAGTTCAGAGTTATGTGCTTGTAGGATATGCAGGCAGAGAAACCTGACCATCCCCTTTACATCACAGCTAGTCTAATCTAGTCACTAATCTAGTCACTAGCAGTCATGGTGCACGTAATGTGCTCAGCTTTCAGGCTGCATTTCAGAAAAGACAGTGACACTATGAACGCACCTCTGGGCCCAAAGCTCAGGGTCCATATGTATGTCCAGATTTCTCCTTTTGCAAAAGGGAGTTGGAGGCTAGTAGTTAAGAGCTTTCTTTTCTTTTTCTTTCTTTCTTTTTTTTTCTTTTTTGGGTCACACCCAGCGATGACAGGGGTTACTCCTGGCTCTGTATTCAGGAATTACTCCTCGTGGTGCTTGGGGTCCATATGGGATGCCGGGGATCAAATCAGATGCATGCAAGGCAAATGCAAGGCAAAGCCCTACCTGCTGTGCTATCCTCCGGCCCCCCAAGAGCTTTCTTTTTTATTGTTTCTTTTCCAACTCCAGTACTGTTGGATCGATCTTTAGAAAATGATCTACATGTTCAGACCAGCAGAGGCCGTATGAAGGGAAAGTTTGCTGCTCGTTGCTGCTCTGAACCAGGTTAATTGTGATGTGGCGGGTGCTATTTCAGTTACACCAACCATATCTCTCCTGCCTTCCTACAGCAGAAAGAAAGGCCTATAATAAATACAAGGAGATTCCATTAGCATCTTTCTTTCAGGGGATTAATACCACGTCATCGTCCATAATTACCCTCATCCATTACATTTATGAATTTAATTCCCACTGGACATCTTTTTGGGAAGACAGCTGGTCAGCCATGCTGCGCTGAGCCGGGCATGGAGCCTGAGAGAACTGCCAACATGGGCCCTGGCTGCCGCCGTCCCAGTGTCCCTGCCTGACTAGAATGGCCTTATTTTTATTTCTGAATTTAGCAAGGAGGTTCATTGTATTTTGTTGGTTGGTTGGTTGGTTTCCTTACATGAATGTGCCTGACTTTCTGTTATTATTTACTATTCTTTAACTTTTTTTTTTTTTTGCTTTTTTGGGTCACACCCAGCAATGCTCAGGGGTTTCTCCTGGCTCTACACTCAGGAATCACTCTTGGCAGTGCTCGGGGGACCATATGGGATGCCAGGGATTGAACCCCAGGCCGGCATGGGCCAGCCGCGTGCAAGGCAAACGCCCTACCCGCTGGGCTATCGGCTCCGGCCCTCTATTCTTTAACTTTTTTTTGAAAGAACAAAAGGGCTCAGGAGACCATATAGGGTCCGGGTATCAAACCTGGGTCAGCCCTGTACAAAGCAAGTGTCCTGCTCTGTCTCTCTGGCTTCCACTTATTTGGGATTCTTTGGTTATCTCCCATCATTTTATTTTTTCATTCCACTGGCCCATCCAAGCTTCCTCCAGACCACCAGGGGCCAGCTGGGAGCAGAATGGACATGTTGCTTCCACCCTAATAAACCCCCGTGCCCAGCTCTCACTCCTGAGACCCTGAAGTTCAGCCCTACCCATGAGAACCGCACTTCAGAGGAGCTGCCCATCTGAGCAGCACGTGGCCACTCACCTGTCCCACCTCAGGCTGACAGTCCAAGAATAACTCAGAGCTTCCCAGAAATGCAACTTCTGCCTCCTGTGTCTCCCATCAGTCCCCATGTACCTGTCAAGGTGATTCCTCACTGACATTTGATTTACATTGTCCTGATAACTGGTGAAGATGAGCACGTTTTCATGTGCCTCGTGGCCAACTGTATGTCTTTAGCTTGCTCTGTTCATTTCTGGACAGCACTGCTTATTTTGAGTAATATTTTTTTTCCTTCTCCTCTCTCCCAGGCCCTTTCCTTCCCCTTTGTTGTTATGGGGCTCACACACACATTTGCACGGCTCACCAGGAGTCTGCACGCTCTCAATGATGGTGCTCATAGGCCCGTGGTTGCAGAGCATTGGGAACTGCTCACTGGCATAGTTCCAGAGGTCACAAAGAGCAGTGTTGCGGGACCGCCCTGCACATGCAGGTGAGGTCGGGGATCACACTAGAAGCCTCACACCTGCAAGGCAGGTGCCTCACCGCAGAGCCATCCCAAGACCCCTGTTGTGGCTTTATTTTTTAATTGTATTATACCACTGTGAGATATATAGTTTCAAAGCTCTTCATGATTGAGTTTCAGTCATACAGAGTTCCAGCACCCATCCCTCCCTGTTGTGTGGATTTTTGTGAGCTCCTTATACATCTTGGACATTTGTTCTTTCATCAGCAATACTGCCCCTACCCAAGATTACTCCAAGGTCCCAGAACATAACAAGCCTCACTCTGGAGTTCTTTTATCCCTCCAAACTAGCTACCAAACACAGTAAGCATTGCCACAGATAAGGAGAAATAGGGGTGGCAGGTGGAATGGCAGAGCTGGGAATAATGGGGAGTACAGGGGGAAGAATAGAGCTTCCAGATGATCTGGCAACCCTGCTTGCTTCTGACTCTGTGTCCAAAGGAGCAAGTTCTAGAAGAGACCTGAGTCCCTACACCTGCACAGACACCAACCTCTCTAGAGGTGCAAGACTAGGAGGAACAGGTGAATAAAGGGCTCCGCTAGGAGGGCCGGACAGAGCGGACCCCAGAGTGAGCAGGCAGGGGAGGAGAGGAACACGCCAGCACAGGAGGCAAGTGGGGTGGCGTCTTTTCCTCCTCATCAGAAACTCTCAGCCTGGTGCCTTTCTCTGGCCATCTACCTCTCCGTAGGCTGGAATCAGCTACAGGAGCAATGACAGTTTCTCCAGGCATCTGCCTAGAAAGATCCTCTTCTGACTTACTGTTCTTCCTCCTCCCCACTGCCACGTGACCCTTGTTCCTCTGGGTGGCTCATGGAAGTACTTCTGGAATGTGATGTGCAGTGGCAATTCTGTCCCAAGGCCTCGGCAACTTCTGTCATGGGATTTTTTTTCTTTGTTTTTTTTTTTAATTTTTTTTTTTACAATTACAAAGATATACAATTAAAAAGTTCATATTTGGGTTTTTGGTCATACAGTGTTCCAGCACCCATCCCGCCACCAGTGCCCATCTCCCACCACCAACGTCCCGTTCCCTCCCCCTCCCCCAGCCCTCCTCCATGGCAGGTTCTTTATTTCTTTCCCTTTCTCTCTCTTTCTCTTTTCCTTCCCCCCTCCAGACTATGGATTACAGAACATACATTAAAGGGTTGTCATGTGTATCTTTTTGCCTGTATTTAATGCTCAGTTCTAGGTTGGCATTAGTACCCTCGACAATTGTTAGCACACTGTTCCATTTTCTGTCTTACCTAGCCTCTGACTCCCACACATTTGTGATAATTTCCACCTTTAAAAAGACCTCCTGATATATGTTTCACTTGACCTTGGATATTGGTATCATAATATGTACATATATATTTATGCCATGCAAATAAATGCAGTCATTCTGTATCTGTCTCTCTCCTTCTGGCTAATTACACTCAACATAATCTTCTCCATGTCCATCCATTTATAGGCAAATTTTATAACTTCATTTTTCCTAATAGCTGCATAGTATTCCATTGTGTAGATGTACCAAAGCTTCTTTATCCAGTCATCGATTTTCGGGCACTCTGGTTGCTTCCAGATTCTGGCTATTGTGAATAATGCTTGCTATGAACATAAAAGTAGGGATGGTGTTTCTGCTGCGTATTTTTGGTTTCCCAAAGTAGATTCCCAGGAGTGGTATGGCTGGGTCAAATGGGAGTTCAATTTCTAGTCTTTGGAGGAAAGTCCATATTGTTTTTCCAAAAGGCTGTACCAGCCGGCATTCCCACCAACAATGGATGAGTGTCCCCTTTTCCCCACATCCACGCCAGCACTTGTTGTTCTTGCTCTTTTGAATATGTGCCAGTCTCTGTGGTGTAAAGTGATATCTCATTGTTGTTTTGATTTGCATCTCTCTGATGATTAGTGATGATGAGCATTTTTTCATGTTTTTTTGCCATTCGAATTTCTTCCTTGCTGAAGTTTCTGTTCATTTCTTCTCCCCATTTTTGATGGGGTTGTTTGTTTTCTTCTTGTAAAGTTCTACCAGTGCCTGATATACCCTGGATATTAACCTCTTATCAGATGGGTATTGGGTGAATATTCTTTCCCATTCTGTGGACTGCTTTTTGTATCTTAGTCACTGTTTCTTTTGAGGTGCAGAAGCTTTTTAGTCTCATGTAGTCCCATATGTTTATCTTTTCTTCTAGTTGCTTTGTTAGTGATGTTTCACCTTTGAAGATGCCTTTAGCTTCCAATGTCGTGGAGGGTTTTTCCTATATTTTCTTCAATGTACTTTATGGATGTAAGTCTGATATTCAGATATCT